>SNQJ01S0078212.1:21215-37620 GCA_010110895.2 Picea sitchensis
TATATATAGGAGACTAGGAGGTATAATTACAACTAATGGCCTAAAGCCGACATAAATAAAATAACATTAATAATATAATATGCCCCAATTAAGGGGTAATGAGACAATATTGGGGCTTAACACTCTTCACATTTCTCTTTTGTTGATGAAACATCAAATGATAAACCATACCAAGAAGAGTGCTCAACCCTGATTGATTAATCATTCATTCTTAATGGCAGTCCATCTATAACACTTAATCCTTCACGATATGAATTTCAAGAACATATTGAATGACAATTTGATCTTGATGATCCTATTTTCAATGACTACATTCCTATTTCAGAATTGAATGTGGATAAATGAATAGCTTTATTTGGATCTTTTACAAGCAAGTGTGGTCGGAGGTGCACACCTTCTCTGTTTTCATGCCCACCCATTAGAAGGGGGGTTTTAGGAGGAGAGATGAGGATGAAAATTGTGCTCTCCACGTACTTCACAATGCAAAGGATGATACTCCAATCCGATGTCATCTGGGAAAGCTATGGATCTTTTAAATCTCTAGTAATTAAGTATTTGGTTCTCTCCTCCATGCAAAAAGAATAAAATGCTTTGGTAAAAGGTTTGTGTTTCTCAAATATATTTGAAGCTAATCTTTTAAATTTAAATAATTTGAATTTACTCTAAAATAAAATTATTTTGATTTAAAAGGGTTTAAAAAATAAAATAATGTTTTGCCAAAGATTGTAAGGAACTCTGTACCCTTGTTTTAACCTACTCTTCCCCTAGCACATAAAACGAAAAAGAGGAAAAGACTTATGCGTTGTTACCCTCATAGCTAAGCAAAGGATTTGTGACCAACTTCTCATCTGTGACCAACTGCGCCGAAGGACATCGAAAAAGTTGGTAGTAACTATTATGAAGCTATCGACAAGCATGAGACCAAGTGCTCCAAAATCTAGTGGTCTCCATCGAAGCGAATGAAAGGAACTTTGTCGATGTTCATATCGATGAATTTAAAGGGAATCGCTCTCGACAAGGTTGATGGAAATTTCTCCGACCCATAGGAAAACTTAATACAAAGTTCTCCAACCAAATTGTCAAACTTAACACTTGAAAGAAGCTCTGCTAACAAACTTAACAAATTTTGCAAGCCAATTTCAAGCCACTATATGCATTCTCTAGCATAAGTGTGCGGAGAAGCATGACTACCAAGTCAACAAAAGCGAAAATGAGCATCTTATGTTCCTTTATGGAATTTGCATCTTGTGTTTCTTTATGGAATTTGCATATGAAACCTTTGATTATGTTAAGATGGCCCTGGCGCTCTATCCTCAGCCAATGATGGCCCGCCGCCAATGGTTATTGAGTTCTTTTGTTAGTATTACTGTAAAAAATTGTGAGGGAGCAATTTCATTGGCAGAGATGAAACAAATCGGGCTTAAATGTAAATATATCAGTAGAGGGTTCTCGAATTGATACGATATATGTATACTAAAATGGTTGAATTCCCATGTTTTGATGATTACTTAGCATAGATATTGAGGTTTCCTAATTTAGTTGTGGAGTTCAGCAGTGAATTACCATAATCGAGTTAACTATTAGTGAGCCTCTATTCCGGTAACTTCCAGGGACCCTCTATATCGGTAACTGTCAGGGACCCTCTGTTCCGATAATTTCCAGGGACTGCTTGTTCCGGTAGTTCACCATTTATTTTCCAGAAAATAGTTTGACCAAGTTGTGGTTCATATACACTGATTTGGGAACAAAGATCTCATGAAATATGATGTTGTTGTCCTCTTTAAACAAACTTAGACTAAATACATTGAGGATGATGAGGTTCACATGTTTAGGATGTAAGATTTGTTGGTTGCGAACAAATCCACTTATTTAGGATCTGGTCTCATCTTGTTATAACTCCTTTCTTTTTGAGAAAGAGAGGNATTGAGGAAATATAATATATAGATATAGCTTAGCATAAAAATGATATACAATGGGAGGAGCATATTCAAGATCATGTAATCATTGTAATCTCTTGATGTTGGAATAAAGAACCTTTGTTGCAAATCCAAAGTTCTTTACTGTAGTCTTTCTTGGTAGTGTGTGCCAAGAGAGGCAGGGCCCCCCTCTATTAGGTATACACTGCCCAAATAGTTCCTTTAATTATAACAACTATTCATTTATTTCTGTAATTTAATTTATTTCAAGTGTGTACAAGGGTAAATTGAATCGGATGAACATCTTTAAGGTGTTGACAATTGTTGTGACAAATCTATTAGAAGATATGCAACATAATTGTGAGACATGTCAAAGGTGAATTCATGTTCAATTTAACTCTTGGAGGTGTGCTTTCAATTGAAATGATGTGTGATTAGATAGTATACAAAACAATTGGCCTACTCCTATATATATTTTTCCAACTTCTCACAAGCTTACGAGCTCCCTGGTTGATAATTTAATGAGCAACAATTTAAGCAATTAAATTGCCTTACATTTTTGGCACCGTTGTTGGGAAGATGCTAAAGGGATAGGAATCGGTAATTTGGTTTCCAATCTTTTAATTTAATATTGATGCATGGAAAGGGGAAAGTTTTTCATGTCAATGGATAACTTGGTGACAACATGGTCTTAGTAGCATGAGGCATCCGAGTACATGTTTTTCTTTGAAATTTGTTTTGTGTAGAAGTTGTAAATTTTTATTCAAAACGAGTCCCCCTACACTAATCCATGTGCAAGATAGGGATTATCAACCAACAAGAAGCCCTCAAGGATTCTCAAGCATTTGTTGAGTAAGGGAGGACATACCCCTGCAAGGATCTTCTCAAATCCTTTCCCACACTCCAGAATCATTATCAGGGATGATTCCGCATTTCAAGAAGCAATAGAGGAACATAGGATCCATGAACATATTCCAAAGAAATAGAATCTGGAAGTTTCTTCCAGTAGTCGTTGTGAGTAGACAAAATAAATCAAAGAATCATGGGCCACATCAAATGAAAGAAAACTACTATAACTAGAGATCAAAGAAATTTTGGCTTGCTTATCACTAGATCCCTTGTGCATTACAGAGTGTGACGATCAACTTTCCAAATAACTTCAACCAACAAGAAGCCCTCAAGGATTCTCAAGCATTTGTTGAGTAAGGGAGGACATACCCCTGCAAGGATCTTCTCAAATCCTTTCCCACACTCCAGAATCATTATCAGGGATGATTCCACATTTCAAGAAGCAATAGAGGAACATAGGATCCATGAACATATTCCAAAGAAAGAGAATCTGGAATTTTCTTCCAGCAGTCGTTGTGAGTAGACAAAATAAATCAAAGAATCATGGGCCACATCAAATGAAAGAAAACTACTATAGCTAGAGATTGAAGAATTTTTGGCTTGCTTATCACTAGATCCCTTGTGCATTACAGAGTGCGATGATCACTTTCCAAATAACTTCATGTCATGACAATCGAAGAGAACCCAAGGAATAATGATTACATTGAAGAGTAGTTACAGATAGTCATCAAGCCAGGGTACCACTCCATCCTTCAACACTTATTGGCATCACCTCTTCTTAAGCAACTGGCCTCTCATATCCTGGTACGTATTGACATACACTTTTCATATTTGGATATGAGTGCATTTGTAATATCGTTGCACACATGGATCCATTGGAAATACCCCTACACTTGAGAAAAAGTTTCTTTTTTTTCAAGTAGGTAGGATATGGGAGAAAATAAATAACAACAATAAGGAGGGATCACCAAGTTAGGGTGCAACTACCATATTTCTTGCAGCCTAGATCTCCTTCATATAGGGCATATTTTGTTGCAACACCTTTCCCTATGATAGATATTCATGTAGCAGTGTTTCACAGTAGTTACAGTTGTCTTGCAACAATATTTATTTATTTATTTTTTAATATGCAGTAAAGAAGAATTTCATATTTAAAAAGAAACAACTCTAGAAATCCATTCTCGCTTCTTCCAAGAAAGACTACAATAGATCCAGTCAACCTTCAGGAACATCCATAAATTCAATGTCAAGCCAAATCCTTGCATAGGAAGAGTACTTGCATAAATTTAGCCACAATTTAATTTCCTATAGACAAAGCTATGAGTTACCGAATCAAATTACATCTAGATAGGGCTATGAGTTACCAAATTGTTTTGTAGGAAGACATGGATTTACCACATAGACAGTTGAGGCCACATCATCTATGATATATCCTAAGCATCAAGTAGATTCTATACTCTTAAGGGAGGCGGGTATTATTAAGAGTGAAACCCTACAATAACACATCGGTGACACCATAGCTAAAGAATGTAAATCATGATGCAATGCTATTTTTGGGTCACAAAATCATGACCAATCATCATTGAAACAATAAAGGCGATCTGTAGCTATTTCTTCCATGAATATGATATTCAATGATGTGATTATTATTGTTAAATGTATTGTACACAGGTCGATGGCTTAAAAAACATATTTTGGATTGTAGTGATCTCTAACCTCATATATGAATTATTCAGGAAGGGTGATGCGACAACTGAAACAACAGAGGATCTTGATTCCATGCTCACTTTTGGTCAACTATTAACTTGCATGTTTAAGATCTGAGTTTCTAGCCATGATTTCATTCTTGCACTCATTCGATGATTAAATTTGGTATATGGTTGAGATCCATGGATATAGGATCAACGATTTTAAAGCTACACATTTGGTGTAATTATGTTAATCAAAACCTATAGCAGTATTGATTCATTGGGGGGGTACAACTGCACTGATCTCTGATCCACATGGATTCTCACTAGTGAACCTGAGAAGCAATGCATTGATATGTGATTTCATCGAGCCGGGACAATTTGAAGTTGACGAGATCACTTGGGAGTGAAAGATCACAGGTTTTTTAGCATGAGACTTTACCCACTACCTTTTACTGATACATAAGATGGGGAGAAGTTTCTTTAGATCCACAACACAATGATGTTATCCACTCATGGTATGTATCAACAACTGTTCTTCTTCCAAGGTAGCGTATTTATATTGTGCACCTCCATACACCAAATTACTAAATGTCCCAAGCTCTGTAATTTCATTGAATGGGAATGCACAAAAGAGGTATGCCAATTTGCATTTATGCATATGATCCTTGAGATAATGCATCACTATGATATTTATGACCACTACTTTGAGAGTGTATGAGGATTGGGTCTCATATTAATTTTTTTTTATGAGGTCGATGTTGTTGAAAGATAAGTCCCAGATTTAGTATCCCGTAGAAGATTATCATTTGAAAAAGTGATCTCGACATCTTCAGATTTTCCATACTCAGAAAGTACACTCAACATGGATGTCAACAATAGGAAATTCCCATGCCTACATCAACAAAAGCATATTTCAATAGCATGGGGACATGCCAACTCTTGAGTGTGGGGGAGATGGAGATGTTCCTTCCATAAAATGAAGTGCAACAAGGAAGATACCAATGAAATCAAAGCACCAACAAGAGGATAATTGTTTTAGCCATCCATCGAGATTTGCGGAAGGGGAATAATTATTAGAACACCAAATTCTAAAAAAAAAAAATTAATCATAATGAGGGATGTACATGCATGTTTTTGAAGAAGATTTTTGATGCAGACCCCCTATCCTTCCTAAGGGTTGTGCGACCTCCCGGTCAGGATCTCTGATTCTGGAGCCAGAACGGGTCTCCTGGTTCTGAAAGAGAACCTCTAACACTAATTCCGCAGGCCCTTGTCTATGTTCTACCTGTGGAAACCAACACTAGGAATAAGCCCCAAACTCCACAAAACTGCAGGTGCGACCACGGGTTTAGCCCAAAAGGTGCATCCCAAAATGCACGTCGCGTTTAGTGTTTCGAGGTTTCGAGGTTTCCGATACAATGGTCCCCTGACACAGACCCCTCTGAGTCCTGAAACCCGATGGGCTAATCGAAGGCTGGCTCCTCCCTTTCCTCTGTCTACGTGACCATGCGCTCATGACCACTGTTATCACCATAACAATTATACTCGAGATCTGAGTTTCAAATTTAACAGAAGACTAAAGTGATGTGGAGACATAGCGTGATTTGGAAGTTCGGGACATATATGGCAATAGGTGGATAAATATAGTGGAAGCGCGAAGGAAGCGGCCCTCCAGACCATCGGTCTAATAGTAGATTGGATCAACGATTTAAACCCACATCGGGCGGTGAACTATCATGGAACTTAATTGTGCAGAGGCAGACTAGGGAAAACCATAGTGGTTTCAATAGTGGACGCGTGGCACCTGTTGAGGTATATTGGGGAGAAAAGCAGTTTGCCTAAGACTGTTTTTCTCACAGCCCCGATATCACATGTTCTAAATGTCAAATCAACAACTCGTGGGGGAGGTGACGGCTAGTCAAAATCACCTCACATCACTCGTTTGGTACTTCACTACCGATGATGTCAAGTGAACGTTGTCGGATAACGAACTCGAAAGCTAATCATTTGAAATGAATTGGTCAAGCATGTTAAACCAATGTACTTGTAGTTGATCCTGTCAGTGATTCATGATTGGAACTCTATAACTACTGTTTCGCAAGTATGGAGGAATCATCTCATTCATAAACAAATCAATCTCCGATTTGATAAACCTTATGGATTCTATAGGAACGTTGGGATACATGGAAAAAGTCATATCTAGTGAAACAGGTCATTCAGGTAACATGGAAAATTTACCTATGAGTAAGAAGGAAAGAGCGATTGTACGTATATTAGCGACTAAATTCCATACATAACCTGCTACAGACTCAGAATTGGAGGTCAGACTAAATCCCATTATGAGGGACCTAATCATAAACAGATGAATTGTGAAAAACAAACTAAGCAAAAGGCAGAAGACAAAGATCAAACCCGAAACGGTTAAAAGCGTTGGAAAGAACCAATCGGTATGGTTGGACACTCTAAAGGAGGAGATCGCCAAGTTGAAGTGAATTCTCAGGTGGAGATAATTACATCCCAACAATTTTTGGACAGATGGCGATCTAAGGAAAGGGGCCCTGATATGATAGACTTGTTACTAACGGTCCCTTTAAAATAGGATAATTGTTATTCCAAATCATTCCTTTTTGTAACTTGTCTCTATTTTTAGAATTATGAGGAAGTATGAACGTTTTGAATTCCACGAGAAATTCCTATATATATGTATTATCTCGAGGGTATAGAAAATATGGAGAAAAGAGGAGCCTGCCCTCTCTGTAGGAAAACTTTGTAAATCTTTGGGGCTGGAATGAATATATGAATGCAAAGGCAGATTTTGGACTGTTTACGAAAATATTCTAACTGGTGGTGTTATGAGTCTAGTTTTCTTTCATAGTATGTGATTCCCATTATTCTGCATTTCATTTTTTGATTTCCTCTGTCTAAATTGAGAAATTAGAGGCCCATAATTCATTATCGATTGCTCTCAGCTTGGCAATTTAGACTGTGTTTATCTCTTTCAAACCCTTTCAGAATTCATTACTATAATGCTCTGATGTAGTTGTGTGTTTCCTTTTCTTTTGATACCATATAAATTTACAAGTATAAACTTAGAGGTCACTACCTCACTTAGCCTTTTCCTCTTGATAGTTTTCATGGTCTGACAATGCATCCTTCATTCCTGACCCCATAGCCCAAAGGTTATCTTAATTTCTTCAATAATTTTATGAAAACCCTCCCAAAACGAACCATATTTAGCCACTGTCCTTTAAATAAATATCTTGTGAAATGAGAGAGCCCTCTAGGAGTTGAGCAGGCTAGTTCCTCATCTCTAAAGTTGGTTGAAGTAGTTACCCCTGTCATCTATTTTGACAACCAAACAGATTAACAGGGTGCTAACATTCTGGCGTCGTTGTCTAGGACGAAATTGAAAAATTTTCCCTAGGAAAGAACGACATGGTTGAAGTTATAAGGTATGAGAGCAGCAGAAACTTAGGCACATATTGGTTGTATAGCTACTTTGGTGACTCCACATATCAACAATCATTTTGAAGATGATTCCACTGGTAGAAGAATCCAGAAATTTAAATTTTCAATGGTGAATCCACTTTCAATGCATAATCCAGCTTCCAAAACATTATTGGTGACTCCACTCAAGCTTCGAGTGTAATTCAGAGACTCCAATAGAAGATGATATCCCTTGACAGAGGTATGAAAATACATTATGGAAGAAAACAAGTACTTAAAAATGAGTTTTTTCCAAGGCATTTTACTGTTTGTTATAAGTTGCCTCTGGTCCTTCCTTGAACATGCCAAGCAAATTTTTCTTCACCTGCTGCATTCTAATGATGATTATGAGAATATTGAAATTGTATATCCTCCTCTTGAAGTTGTACATGCATATCCTCACTGTATCACCGATTTTGATAAAAAAATTCCATATGGGCCATGTGATGTCCATAACCAAGTTGATGAGCCTCATGAAACCAGGGTTGATATTTCATCTCCTGCACTTGATCCAACACCCTCCAAGACTCAGCATAGATACAAACCCTTAAAGTTACCCCACATCCTTCATGATTTTCCTCCAAAACACTATGAGTACCTACCTATGTTTGATGGGAAACCTGATGCCATCTCAGCTGAAAAACACATCCAAGGGTTTGAGAATTTTATAGATTTGTTCAAGATTGACCATGATGATGTTTGTATGAGGGCCTTCTCTAAATCCTTGAAAGAAGACACCAAAGACTGGTTTAAACATTTGCAGCCAGAGACAATTAGCTCATGGGAGGAATTGAAGGATGTCTTTTTAAAGTTTTGGGGCAGGAAGAAATCTTTGGATCTACAACTTATAGAGTTCTATGCCTTAAAAAAACAGAGAAATGAAACTATTTCTATATTCAATAGAAGGTTTTCTAGTATCTATTACAATTTTTCCAAAGAAATTCAACCCACTGAAGCTGCTGCCATGCTCCATTATGCAACTACTCTTCATCCATATTTGTCTTTCCTTTTGATGGAAAGAAGACCTAAGTCCTTACAACAAATGTTTAATGATGCTCAGGATATTCAACACAACATCCAAGCAAGTAAACAGATCCAAAATGAGGGGTTGAATACTCAAGAATATGAAATTGAATATGAACAGAACATAGGTGATTGGAATCTTGAGCATAGAATTGACAATATCATAGGTCCTCTCGAAGTTTCCAATGCTAATGATTTTGCAAAAAATTATATTCCACTTATTGAAAGAGGAGGTGCTAATTTAGCTTCTGATCCATCCCATGATAAGCAGGGAGCTGATTGTTTTATGTATTCATTTGTAGACAGTCAAGAAGATGAATTTGCAAATCATTTTGTTGAAGAACATGTTGATGTTCCAAGTTTGTTCTTGTTAGATGACATTGCATATGTTGTTGATTTTCCTATATATGATGAATATGATGATGATTATGATGGTGACTCCCTAGAACAACCAATTGCATGTTATATCAGAAAATGTTCCTTTTCAGCAGTGTAATGAGAGCAATCAACCTACATATCATAGTTACAAAAAAGAAAGTACTAACTCAGTTGAAGGGAATTATTTACCTTTATGTTTTTCTTCATTCAAATTGTTGAAAGAAAATCCTAAAATCATCATTGAAGCAAAGGAATGTGTGTTAATGCCAAATCACACCGATTCACTAAAATAATTTGACAAGAAATTGCAACAATCTTCTCATGTGTTTGATGACCCTGATACTTATTACATGGAAGGTTATCTCAGTTCATATTTGCAGCCCATGCTCAACTACCAGCTTGGAAATAAATATGATAGTAAATCAACATCATTGTTAGACATGGATTTCTTTCCTCCAGCGGTTTCATTTTAGCCAACACTATCTTCTGATTCAAAAGATTGTTGATTGTTTTTTCCAGCAGTCTTGGTAGATTTTTCAGCCTCTTGGTGGCAATCAACATGTTAAATCACATGAAAACAAGAATGCAGTGGAAGGGGTGAAACATGATTGTTGTTTTGTGCATATTTTAAAGGATCCATTTGCAGTTATGTTGGAGGCAATGAACAGTCCAAATTTTTTTAATTTTTTGAGATTTGGATTGATGGATGAATTTTTGAATGAATTATCAGTAAGCAGGATTTGGAGCAATCTTGTGAAAAGTAAAAAAATAGTGGATAAAATGCTTGCATGGTTACATTGGCATTTTGATTTTACTTGATTGGCAGTTCATTTCAGTAGTTAGAGTAGATAGGAGTATGCAAATAAGCTTGTTGGTCAAGCATATTTTAGTTTGGGTTTTTCCAGTACTAGATACAGTCAATTTTCAATAATATACTCAATGTCCAACATTCAGTCAGAAGTAGTGTGCAGAGTTTGGTTTTCAGCAGACACTAGTGACATAGTAGGAGCAGGGTACACACACCTGTTCTGGGAGCATCCCAATGGATCAAACACTAGGTCTACGAGTTCTTTTCTACCTCGCGGGGAGGATAACATCCCCAATTGGAGCCTATGTTATCACCATAACCATTATACTTGAGATCTGAGTTTCAAATTTAGAAGAAGACTAAAGCGATGTGGAGACATAGCATGATTTGGAAGTTCGGGACATATATGGTAGCAGGTGGATAAATATAGCGGAATCAAAAAGGAAGTGACCCTCCAGATCACCGGTCTAAAAGTAGACTGGATCGACGGTTTAAATCCACATTGGGCGGTGAACTAGCACGGAACTTAATTGTGTTGAGGCAGATCAGGGAAAACCATAGTGGTTTCAATAGTGGACATGTGGCACCCATTGAGGTATATCGAGGTGAAAAGAAGTTTGTCTAAGACCATTTTTCTCATAGTCCCGATATCACATGTTCTAAATGTCAAATTAGCAACTCGTGGGGGAGGTGACGACTCGTCAAAATCACCTCGCATCACTCATTTGGTACTTCAATACCGTATGATGTCAGGTGAATGTCGTCGGATAATGAACTTGAAAGCTAATCAGTTGAAATGAATTGGTCGAGCATGGTAAACCAACATACTTGTAGTTGATCCTGTCAGTGATTCATGATTGGAACTCTATAACTACTGTTTCTCAAGTATGGAGGCATCATCTCATTCATAAATGAAGCAATCTCTGATTTGATCAACCCTCTAGCTTCTATAGGAATGTTGGGATACATGGACAAAGTCATATCCAGTGAAACAGGTCATTTAGGTAACATGGCAATTTTACCTACGAGTAAGAAGGAAAGAGCGATTACACATATATTAGCAACTAAATTCCATACATAACCTGCTACAGACTCAAAATTGGAAGTCAGACTAAATCCCATTATGAGGGACCTAATCATAAACAGGCGAATTGTGAAAAAGAAATGAAGCAAAAGGTAGAAGACAGAGACCAGACCCGAAATGCTTGAAAGCATTGGAGAGAGCCAACCGGTATGGTTGGACACTCTAAAGGAGGAGATCACCAAGTTGAAGTGAATTCTCAGGTGGAGATAATTACATCCCAACAAGTTTTGGATAGATGGCGGTCTAACGAAAGGGGCCCTGATATGACAAACCTATTACTAACGGTCCTTTTAAAATAGGATAACTATTATTCCAAATCATTCCTTTTTGTAACTTGTCTCTATTTTTAGAATTATGAGGAAGTCTGAATGTTTTGAATTCCACGAGAAATTCCTCTATATATGTATTATCTCGAGGGTATAGAAAATATGGAGAAAAGAAGAGCCTGCCCTCTGTGTAGGAAAACTTTATAAATCTTTGGGGATGGAATGAATATATGAATGCAAAGGCAGATTTTGAACTGTTTACAAAAAGATTCTAACTGGTAGTGTTATGAGTCTCGTTTTCTTCCATAGTATGTGATTCCCATTATTCTGCATTTCATTTTTTGCTTTCTTCTATCTAAATTGAGAAATTAGAGGCCCAGAATTCATTATCTAATGCTCTCGACCTGACAATTTAGACTGTGTTTATCTCTTCCAAACCCATTCATAATTCATTACTATAATGCTTTGATGTAGTTGTGTGTTTCCTTTTCTTCCGATACCATCTAAATTTACAAGTATAAACTCATAGGTCACTGCCTCATTTAGCCTTTTCCTCTTGATAGTTTTCATGGTCTGACAATGCATCCTTCATTCCTAACCCCATAGCCCAAAGGTTATCTTAATTTATTCAATAATTTTATGAAAACCCTCCCAAAACTAACCATATCTAACCACTTTCCTTTAAATAAATATCTTGTGACATGAGAGAGCCCTCTCTGCGTTGAGCAGGATAGTGCCTCAGCTCTAAATTTGGTTGAAGTAGTTACCCCTGTCGTCTGTTTTGAGAGTCGAATAGATTTACAGGGTGCTAACAACCACCACCTTCACCACAAGGCGTACCCAACTCCTCCAAGTCTCGAATGTCGAAATAACGACAACGCAAGATCTACAGCTTAGATCAACCCCTCTCCAATGGCTACAATCGTTTCGACGTTTCGTGTTTCACAACTTCACCCGACACAAAATCCGGTCACTCCTCCACTTGATCGTTGAATGCTGAAGCACCCCTTTGTCACAAATCGACATCTCTAGGCCTCCAAAGATCCAATGGCCACGATCTTATCGGGTGTTCACCAGTCGAGGGTCCCAAAACTATTGACCCTTGTACTCCCGATTGTCAAAATGGAAAAATGATCCTCGCCACCAATCAACGTCTCTCGTTCCTCTTCCTGATCAACGACTACGGTTGAATCGGGGTTCCGATGTTTTGTTCTTGAGGTTCTCCACCATCCGTTCAAGTCTTCGTGGATTTCCGCTTCTGAACATATGCAATGTTAACGTTTGTGTGCTTGTCCCAAATCAGACAGCCTCTAATTCTCCACTATGACCCAAAGTTCGATAACTCTCCTCCTCCTGAGTTCTTAGTCTCTCAGACTTAGAAGATTTTCTAAGTCCCCGAAGGTTTTGACCTTCGCTTCTCCTGGGAAATGGGTTCCTGTATCTCTATAACACTTTCTAAAGTGCTATTCCTCCTGAGCTTCGTCTGATGCAGACTTTGATTTCCCGCACACTCCTTGCACCTAAGGGATATAGATAACTCATATCCAAGGTATTTCTCACAGAGAAATTCCTCTCCCGATCTCTTGGCATCCCTCTCTCTGGCTTGATGCACACCTTGCAGAGCTTCAAATGAAGAGAAACAATTGAAACTAAAAAACTAACATTCATAGTTCCATTCTCTCCTATGGAGATTCATTCACTTGCTCATAAAAACACAAATGACAAGGAATTGAAAAACATTGTTCACACACCATGTATTGGATCAATTTTCCTTCTGTTCTATTCACAAGTGCCAAAATGGATACAAATACATTCAAATTACAATAGCTTTGAAAGCTTATGTTTCCTGCTAACTTCCAGTTCTCTTACTACTAACTTCCCTCTCTATTGCAACTAACCCTATCTGGGCATACCAAACCTCTATTTAACTTAGAGGGATTTTTAGGGCTTCCCCTACCTACTTATCTACTATAAAAACTTAATCTACTTACTATCTTAGACCAGTCTCAATCCAGAGTCGTAATGGAAACTCCTGCTCCA
The DNA here is from genome assembly GCA_010110895.2 of Picea sitchensis. NCBI lineage: Eukaryota > Viridiplantae > Streptophyta > Pinopsida > Pinales > Pinaceae > Picea > Picea sitchensis. Next base: position 34,757 of record SNQJ01S0078212.1, read on the forward strand.
CTTACGATTTTCAAAACATGCCTCAAAGGGTAAATTTCGACACTGGTTCAAGCATGCCTCCAAAGGTAAATTCTGGTGCTGAGTTAAGGTGGATTTCAAAATCGGCTGCAATTGCCAATGTCGAAGTTCTGGAAGAACTCCCACATGCTGAGTGGTCCTTCCTCTGCACGCTTGCTAATGATGCTTCTGCATCATATACTCCCCTTGACAAAAATTCATGGACTCCTGTCCATGATCTCTTGCACTGATTTTACCAGCTTCTCTTTCCCAACTAGCATCTTCTATTGGGTGTCCCTTGCATTTGACTAGATATTCAAAATAGGTTTTGCTTTTGATATTCTTTCCAATCCTTTGATCCACTATGTTCTCCATCTGTGGCTTTTTTGTCACTCTGTTTCTCCCATTGAATCTTTTCTTGATCTTTTGATTCCTCTGTGTCACCTTTCCTGTAAGGATACATATCTGAAACATTGAATATGGGTGATATGCCCACACCGTCTAGTAGCTCAATCTCATAGGCGTTTGCATCAAAATTCCTCAAGATCTTACAGGGTCCTATCTTCTTCATCTTCAACTTGTTATATGTTCCCCTAGGGAACCTTTCCTTCTTGAGATGTGCTAAAACCTGATCTCCTACTTCAAATTGAAGTTCCCTGTGATGCTGATCAGCTCTGTGCTTGTATTTCTGGTTAGAACTCTACAACCGTTCTCTGATCTGGCTATGGAGTTTCTACATTTCAGCTGCAAAATATTCTACTCCAGTGCTTCTGATCTCACCCTATTCCAAGTCTCTCAACTCAGACACTCCCCTCGGTTGCATTTCATATAATATTTGGAATGGGATCTTTCCAGTGCTCTTGTTTGGTGAGTCATTGTATGCAAACTCTTCTTGTGGTAGAACATGATCCGACTGACTATGATGCTTAGTGACTAAACTCCTCAATAAATTTCCCAAACTTTTGTTTACCACCTCAGTCTGTCCGTCTGTCTGAGGGTGATAAGCTAAGATGAAGGAAAAATCTATCCCTATCTTTTTCCACAACGTCCTCCAAAAGTGAACAACAAATTTTGTGTCGCTTTCTGAGACAATGCTCCTGGGTAGGCTGTGAAGTCTCACAACTTCTTTGAAAAACAGATTTGCAACATGTGTTGCATCATTGGTCTTATGGCATGGGATGCAATGTGCCATCTTTAAAAACCTATCCACTACCACAAATATGGAATCAAATCCCCTTTGTGTTCTTAACGATCCCAACACAAAATCCATGCTTATTGCATCCCAAGCCCTCTTTGGTATTGGCAATGGTTGATACAATCCATTGTTTTGTCTTTTCCCCTTTGCATGTTGGCAAATTCTACATCTGTTCACAATTTTTATCACCTCTGTTCTCATACCTAGCCAATATTATGAACTGTTCAACTATGAAAACATTTTATCATGGCTGAAATGTCCAGCCAACCCTCCACTATCCTTCTCCTTCAGAAGATTATCCCTCATTGAGCATTTTGGTATGCACAAATGATTTCCTCTGAACAACAGTCCTTCTTGAATCATGTACTCTTTCCACTGACTTCTATCCCTCAACATAGGGTTCGTACATGCTTCATATGCTTCCTTGAAGTCTGTATCATCACAATACATATCCTTAAGGTGTTCAAACCCCAAGGTCATCACCTGGAATTCCTGTAAAATTAAACATCTCCTGCTTAATGCATTAGCAACCTTGTTAGAATTCCCAGCAATATGTTTTATGAAAAAAGTAAAATTTTACATAAACTCAACCCATTTTGCATGCCTCTGATTCAGGTTTTCTTGTTTGGTTATGAATTGCAAAGCTTGGTTATCTCTATACAAGACAAATTCTTGTGGGACAAGATAATGCCTCCATTTCTTCTAGGCTTGAATTATGGCATAAAACTATTTGTCATATGTGGAGTATTTCCTCTTAGTTTCATTCATCTTCTCACTGAAATAGGCAACAGGTCTGTTATCCTGACTCAAAACTTCTCCTATTGCAACTTCAATTGCATCACATCTTACCTGAAATGTCTTTTCAAAATTCGGCAAGACCAGAATCGGTCGTTCCATTATCTTCCCCTTTAGTATATTGAAGCTCCTTTTGGCCTCCTATGTCCACCTAAATGAATTGTGCTTCTTCTTCACTGTATCCATCATTGGTGCACAAATTCCATTGAAGTCTCTAATGAACTTCCTATAGAAGCTCGCTAATCCATGGAAGCTCCTTACCTCGAACATGCTCCTTGGTGACAACCATTCTCTGATCACTTTCACCTTCTCTGGATCCATTCTCAATTCATTTGAGGAGATCAAGAAACCCAAGTAAATGAGATCTGTCTTCATAACAGAGGATTTCTTCAGATTTATCAACAACTTCCCCTGCTGTAGCCTCCTCATTACTAACGTTAGGTGCCTCAAGTGCTCCTCTTTAGTCCTGCTAAATATCAGTATGTCATCCAGATATACAACTACAAATTTGCCAATGAAATCTTTCAGAATTTCATTCATCAGCCTCATAAAAGTGCTCGGGGCATTTGTTAAGACAAATGGCATAACCAACCACTCATACAGACCTTCATTTGTCTTAAAGGCTATTTTCCATTCATCACCTTCTCTCATCCTGATCTAGTGATATCCACTTTTCAGATCTATCCTAGAAAAGAAATTCGCTCCACTTAAGAAATCCATTAAATTATCCATTCTCGGTAAAGGAAATCTATACCTGATGGTGATTTTGTTGATGGCTCTTGAGTCTGTGCACATTCTCCATCCTCCATATTTCTTTGGACTCAACACAGTTGGTACTACGCATGTGCTCAAACTCTCTCTAACCAAACCCTTGTCT
>SNQJ01S0078212.1:37630-71838 GCA_010110895.2 Picea sitchensis
TCTCACAACAACGAACTGCATCTCCTATTCTTCCTTGACTTCTTTCAGGAGTTCCTTCCCACTCATGAGAAGTATGCTTGTGTTGGCTTCCTCTTTCACTCTCTTCTCCTCCATTGGCAGCAACATATGTGTTCTACCATACTACTCCAATGTATATGTATTTTTTCTCCCATCATGAATGACATTTCTGTCAATCTTCCATGGTCTTCCCAATAGAATATGGCATACGTCCATGGGAATTACATCACACAGGATTTCATCTTTATAACCTCTTATCTTAATTTCAACCAAGCATTGTTTAGTAATCGTTACCTGGTGTCCTTTTTGCAACCATAAGACCTTGTATGGCTTTGGATGTGTATTTGTCTTCAGCCCCAACTTCTCCACCATCTCTATGGATACTAGGTTGTCAGTGCTCCCATTGTCAATGATCACCTTGCACACTTTGTCCTTAGTCTTGCAAGCTATCCTGAAGAGACTGTTTCTCTACACTGGCTTTTCAATTTCTACCTCTGGTTTTAAGAGAATTTTTCTCAGCATCAGGGATGCTCCATCCTTTGCTCCTTCTACTTCAACATCTCTTCTTTGTTCTTCTGAAATGTGAGCTTCTCCTCCTCCTTCTTTCTTCTTCTCGAGGCATTACCAAGACATGTGTCCCATTTTTCCATAGGCATAACATCTTATTCCTCCTCTGCCTCTTCCTCTAGAAGAGTTCCTTCCACCACCCTGTCTTTCTCGGGAACTTCCTCCTCTTTCCGAGTGACTTTGTGGTTTCTCAGGCATGTCCTTAGACTGATGTGCTCTATCACGGTTAAACCCCTTGCTTTTGCTTGGGATCGAGATTTTACCTCTTCCTTGTTGGTTCTGTTTTCTGGCTAACTTCTCCTCTGCCTTTAGTACAAACTGATAAGCATCCTCCATGGTCTTGACTAACATCATGTCGAGTTCGTCCTGGATTTCATATTTCAAGCCATTTATATATCTAGAAAATTTTTCTTCATCTCTCTCCCTCTGTCCAGTTCTGATGTTCAGTCAGTAGAACTCCTCGGTGTGCTCCTTAACTGTCATCCCTTTCTGTCTCAGGTTCTGCATCTTCCTGAACAGATTTATCTGATAATCTTTGGGCATGAATTTATCCTTCATCTTGGCTACCATTCTATCCCAACTCTTTATCCTCTGTTTGCCTTTACTTCTCCTCTCAGCCTGCAATTCGTCCCACCATAGCGCTGCATGCCCTTTTAGTCTAGTGACATCTTGTTTCACCTTTCTCTATTCATTGACATCTTCATAGTCGAAGTGTCTGTCCATGGATCTTATCCAATCCAACAACTCCTCAACATCTAGATTTCCCTCATACATGGGGGTTTCTATCTTAGCTCTGCCTCCCAACCTGGCAACTGCTCTCAACAAACGTTCTTCTACAGCATCCTCTCCTACAGCTTCATCAACCTCAACCTCTTCACTTTTTGCATCTCTGATGTCTAGCGTCAGGTGCTCTTCTCTGCGTTGCTTCCATTGTTTCCAATCTGGTGCGAAGTTCTCGCATCTCCCTCTCTACAACACGGTTGGCTAAAGGTGGCTCTCATCTCCTTGGCAGCATTGTGTTGACTATCTATCACACACCGAGTACAACTTTGAGTCCTCTGTCTCTTTCGCCCAAATTCTAGAGATGAAGAATTTATGCTCTGATACCACTTGATGTAGACCCCCTATCCTTCCTAAGGGTTGCACGACCTCCTGGTCAGGATCTCTGATTCTGTAGCCAGAATGACTCTCCTGGTTCTGAAAGGGAAACTCTAACACTAATTCCATAAGCCCTTGTCTGTGTTCTTCCCGTGCAAACCAGCACTAGGCATAAGCCCCAAAATCCATGAGACTGCAAGCGCGACCATGGGTTTATCCCAAAAGGTGCGTAGTGTTCAATGTTTCAGGGTTTTCGATAAAATGGTCCCCCGACGCAGACCCCTTTGAGTCCCAAAACCTGATGGGATAATCGAAGGTTGGCTCCTCCCTTTCCTCTATTTATGTGACCATGTGCTCGTGACCACCACCTTCACCACAAGGTGTACCTAGCTCCTCCAAGTCCCGAACGCCGAAAGCACGGTGACGCGAGATCTATGGCTTAGATCAACCCCTGGCCAACGACTACAATCGTTTCAGCGTTTCACGTTTCGTGACTTCGCCCAGCATGAAATCCGGTCACTCCTCCACTCGATCGCCGAATGTAAAAGTGCCCCTTTGTCACGAATTGACGACTTTGGGCCTTCGAAGATCCAACGGTCACAAACTTATTGGGTTTTCACCAGTCGAGAGTCCCAAAACTGTTGACCCCTGTACTCCCAATTGTTGAAATGGAGAAATGCTCCTCGCCATTGATCAACGACTCTCATTCCTCTTCCCAATCAATGGCTATGGTTGAATCGGGGTTCCAATGTTTTTTTCTTGAGGTTCTCCACCGTCCATTCAAGTCTTCATGGATTTCCCCTTCTGAACATATGCAATGTTAACATTTGCGTGTTTGTCCTGAATCAGACGGTCATTGATTCTCCACTGTGACCCAAGTTTCGATAATGCTCCTCCTCCTGAGTTCTTAGTCTCTCAGACATAGAATATGTTCTAAGCCCCCAAAGGTTTCAACCTTCACTTCTCTTGGGAAATGGGTTCCTGGATCTCGATAACACTTTCTGAAGTGTTATTCCTCCTGAGCTTCGTCTGATGCATACATCAATTTCTCGTGCACTCCTTGCACCTAAGGGATCTCGATAACTCAGATCCAAGGTATTTCTCACAGAGAAATTTCTCTCCCGATCTCCTGACGTTCCTCTCTCTGGCTCGATGCACACCTTGCAGAGCTTCAAACGAAGAGAAAGAATTGAAACTGAAAAAATAACATTCACAGTTCCATTCTCTCTTATGGAGATTCATTCACTTGCTCATAAAAACATAAATGACAAGGAATTGAAAAACATTGTTCACACACCATGTATTGGATCAATTTTCCTTCTGTTCTATTCATAAGTGCCAAAATGGCTACAAACACATTCAAATTACAATAGCTTTGAAAGCTTATGTTTCCTGCTAACTTGCAATTCTTGTACTACTAACTTTCCTCTGTATTGCAACTAACCCTATCTGGGCATACCAAACCTCTATTTAACTCGGAGGGATTTTTAGGGTTTCCCCTTCCTACTTATCTACTCTAAAAACTTAATCTATTGGCTATCTTAGACCAGTCTCAATCCAGAGTTGTAATGGAAACTCCTGCTCCGCTTACGATTTTCAAAACGTCCCTCAAAGGGTAAATTTTGGCACTGGTTCAAGCGTGCCTCCAAAGGTAAATTCCGATGTTGAGTTAGGGAGGATTTCAAAATCAGCTGCAATTGCCAACATTTAAGTTCTAGAAGAACTCCCACATGTTGAGTGGTCTTGCCTCTGCGTGCTTGCCAACGATGCTCCTGCATCAATTTTTAATGTTTTTTCAGAATTCATGTACCTACTGGTTTTTATAATTTCGATAGTAAGTTCATTATTTTTCATGCTTGGACCTCACTATGAGAAATCAATGATATCGATTTTATTTGAGATTACATTAAGATTCTGCTATACGAGTGCCAATATCAACCCCAATTCCTGCAATTCTGGTATTATTGTTATGTAACTAAAATGCATATTTGTTACTAGAATTCTTGTAGGTGATAGTTAGCAGAAGTGGTTTTGTGACATCAATTGTGAACAAATGGAAATGAATATAACAAATCCAAGACATGGGTTTTTTTTTCATATGTCCAACAACGTTATTTATTCTATGCAGCAAGAGCACAATGTTGGCATACTCTTTTGAACCAAGCATTCAATTCAAGTTCTTGTAGCAAGCATGTTAAGGAAATCAACATTAGCAGATGCAACAATAAAAGTACAACAACACAAGTCAAAGCACCGTCCATTTCCTCCACCCAACATGATCAGTATTCAGAGTTTGTAGTAGAAACAACAAGAGTATAGTGCCAACTCCTTCAGACATGCAAATATCAGTAGTACATCCAGTTCCAGCATCAATAATAAGAGGCAACTGGATTAACTTTCTTTCCATACCCTACAATTAGAATTCAACATTTTCCTCTCATATCAGATCATCAGAAGAACCAAAATTTAACATTTTTCTTTTACATCAGCACATACCAGTTGAGCTAGAGTGCAACAATTTTCTCTCAGATCATCATCCACAAAAGGAGGTAAAATAGGGTAAGAAATTTCTATTTCTAAGTGATCATCTAACTTGGGAATTCATCTACATGAAATTCTTGAATCTTTTTTCCATTCCTTCATTTCCTTACACTCTACCTCCTTATTATCTCATGTTTCATGTGGCATTGAAAATGATGCAGGGTGAGTAAAGACTATATGTACACCTTGTAATCTGGGCATGATTCATCTATTCCTATCTATGTTGCATGAGTACATGCAATGATTTGAGTGTGGCGGAGATGTTGGTCCTCATAAATGACACATTTTACGATGCCATTTAACCATTTTTCACTCGCTTTATGCTTTCATCCCCATACCTTTCATCACTCATATTTCCACATTTTTCCATTTCTACCTTAAATGAGCTTCGCGTGACATATGTACACTAAAATGGTTGAATTCCCATGTTTTGATGATTACTTAACGTAGATATTGATGTTTCCTAATGTACTTGTGGAGTTTAGTAGTTAACTAATAGAATCTAAAATCCTCTCTTCACCAATTAACTGTAAGGGAGCCTCTGTTTCGGTAACTTCTAGGGACCCTCTATTCTGGTAACTTCCAGGGACCCTCTATTTCGATAATAGCTAGGGACCCCATGTTCTGGTAGTTTGCCAATTATTTTCCAGAAAATAGTTTGACCAAGTTGTAGTTCATATACGCTGATTTGGGAACACGGATCTCATGGAATATGATGTTGTTTTCCTCTTCAAACAAACTTAGACTAAAAATAATATTTGATGTTGATGAGGTTCACATGTTTAGGATGTAATATTTGTTTGTCACAAACAAATCCACTTATTTAGGATCTAGTCTCATCGTGTTATAACTCATTTCCTTTTGAGAAAGACAGGATCTATGTATAAATAAGAGAGCATATCAGTCATTGAGGTCATATAAAATATAGATATAGGTTAGCATAAAAAGGATATACTTTGGGAGGAGTGTATTCAAGATCATTGTAATCATTGTAATTTCTTGATGCTAGAATAAAGAACCTTTTATGCAGATCCAAAGTTCTATGTTATAATCTTTCTTGGTAGTGTGTGCCAAGAGAGGCAGGCCCCCCTCTATCTTGTATACACTGCAAAAATAGTTCCTTTCATTAAAGAAAATATTCATTTCATTTACTATTCATTTCTTTCTATAATTTCATTTATGTCAAGTGTGTACAAGGGTAAATTGAATTGGCTGAACATCTTTAAGGTGTTGACAATTGTTGTGACAAATCTAGTAGAAGATAGGCAACATGATTGTGAGACATGTAAAAGGTGAATTAATGTTCAATTTAACTCTTGGAGTTATTCTTTCAATTGAATTTATGTGTGATTAGATAATATACAAAACAAATTCCCTACTCCTACATATATTTTGCCAGCATCTGACAAGCTTACAATCTCCCTGATTGATAATTTAATGAGCAACAATTTAAGCAATTAAATTTCCCTACAACGAGAAATGTTCATAATTGTAACAATATTGTTTTATGAAAGAAATGCTCAGTTTGTGACATGGTCAGATGTAAGTTTGTGAGTTATTATAGGGAATGAGGTGCTCTATCTAAATTTTCAACATACAAGGCATGATCAGGAATATCTATTTGTATGTCATGGAAGGGGAATATTACAATCTCAAGGATGATTTCTACATGAGATGAGATTTATACCATCTTTTTTATCTTCAAAATCACATCGGTTGTTGAATTTTATTGTTGATTCTTTCCATAAGAAGAGATATAAAGTAAAAAATGTCATTATGAACACCGATCAAAGAAAAAGAATAACAAGTGCAGATTTGGCATCAGAACACTTGGGAAAAAAGTAGTTGATGGAATCGGAAAATTTAGGGGGAACTTATTCAATGGCACGATAGGAAAATATCAGTCTCATGGAATGAATGCGAGGAAGAAGATTCCCCAAAAATATTTATAACAACCACCCAATGCCCTAGAAAAGTTAAAGACACAAACATAAAGCTAGAGGACTTGAGTTGATCACCACCAAACTTACTCCCACAAACTTCACTAACGCACTAATCTTATGATCTATGGTAAGATCGATGTTTCTATCGTGCTTCAAAATCAACCCCAAACATTGTCTCACTAATAGAATAAATCACTCCATCCTCATCACTATGCCTAACACCAGAGTTAATCCTTTGATCTTCACTGATGAACGAGAACAATCCCCAAGATAAACTCTGTCTCACTCGACAAAATTCATAACTTGGTATCCGATTCACCTGGGACAGTTCCTAAACTAGTTTTTTGTTTCACATTAGAGGAGGTCCCACTAACTCATCTGATGAAAATTAGAAAATTTCACTCAACTCCTCCAATGAAAATTGCAGGCATTAATTGGAGGAGTTCCCATTAACTCCTCTGAAACCTAAAAAAATGATTTTTGTGAAACAACCATAACTTTTGACTCGGGTGTCCATTTTGCACGTTCTTTACACCATTGGAAAGGTATTTCCAAGATATACAATTTTATAGTTATATGTTTTAATAAATTATTAACATATTTCCTTAATTTGTAAATATGAATATCCGTTACCTTGTTGGCAGCCATAGAGAATGCAATGCCTCAATCATGAGTAGACGAACCAGGGATTGAATCTAGGGAAGTTTACTTGATATTTCATTTTTTTAATGCCTCGGTTATATGAGTTATAATGATTAGTATTGATAGTTTGTTTGGAGTTACGCTCATCTATTCTATGTTGAATGGTTCCAGGTACCAAGCGGATGAGGGTCATGCTCAACATTCTGCCGATGCAATCTATAGGAAAATACGACGAATGAGAAATAAAAAAAGATGTAGCAGTAATAGAGGATCAACAAGGAAAATATAACATAAATGGATGAAGAGGATATCTATAAACTCCATGACGATTGACAGTTAGACTCAGATGACAAAGATGTTTCAATGTCTAAAACAACCTTCATGGCACGCAGGGCACATGTGGTCGAAATATCTGATGAACCACGAACACTAGAAGAAAAATTCAAATTGTAATTGTTGTCTTTGTTTAACATCGTTAAAAAGGGAATAATACAAAAATTTAAAAGTGAAAGGTCACAGAGGAAGGATAAATTCCAAAGGTCACATTGAACCTCATTAAATACTAAAATTGTACCCAAAGATGGGGCTTTTGGCTCTTCAAACATTGTACACTTCTGTACTAGTTTGGGAATACAGTGTCAACTAAAATTGAAGAGCTATCCTTAGAGTTTTCATGTGCTATCATTGAAATTGTTAATATAGAGAAGCCCTCAGGGCCAACTTTTAATAGAGAGAAGGACTCACATGTGTCATTATTTTGCTACGAACTGTTTCAAGAAAAATGTTTGATGTTCACATGGGCTATAAGAGCATGTTTGTTTATGGACTATTTTGATGCAATACATGTTTTCTTGCAGTTTTGTTACTCTTTCTTATATTACATGTCCTGAGCAATGAGTTGCCAATATATGTGATAAAGTGACTTAGACTATTCTGGTTATATATTTATGTGCATGTGTTATCTGACTTTATTTCTTCATTTCCGCTATCTAGGTGAAGCTATTGGTAGAGTTAGTTTCATGTTACAACTCATTCACTTACGTTAATTCGATCCTAGCTAGGATAGGTTCGATTAGAAGTAGGTTAGATACTTGAATTTACATAGTCTTCATTTATATCTTCATTTTGTCATAACCATCCATCATTCACCCTCATCGGTGGACTAGGCCGCAACCGGTAAAACCAAACCGTGAATGGCTACTGGGCCAGAATCCAGATGGGTTCCCTATTCCAAATGGTGAGAGGTATAATTGGGACATCTTATCGAGGGTAACCCCTTACTATTGTCGAGCGAATTTAGACACGTCAACAGAGATGGTTCCAGAAGGAGGGAAGATGAAAAGCCTGCATGTTTGGACTCATCTCATTAAATTTTAACCAACACGTGGCTCCTCTCTATACCTTTGTATACAATGACCATTTGAGTCTTCTGAGACCCACCGAGGCCATCTCAATCAAGAAAGTAAATCTCTTGTCAAACCCCAAATTCGATGGTGAAGGGCATTTCTTTGCATTCACACATCTTAAACGATTTGACATTGCTCGACAAAACATTAAGATTGTTTAGGAAAATGAAACGTGTTGAATTTTCATTCTCATGTTCGAAGGGTGAATTAAATCCTAGTTTAGGACCTTGCTAGAAAAATTGATTCATAGTTGGAAACAACTTAAGGAAATGTTTATCACAGCTCATGAAGATTATGTATATGATGAACTCTTTGATGAACTTAAAGGAATCTTTAGGATCATAATCAAATCTATGGATAATTCCCCCCTAAGAGTTATGTAGCTTTTTCATAGATTCCCTGAAAATGACAAACTCTCAGACAAACTAATATTGAATTGGTTTTCCTATCTTGTCTCTGATCCCGAAAGGTGTGACCTAGATGATCAAACCATCTCTAATTCACAAAATTCAGGTATGAAAACTAAATATAAGGGGTGAAAAATCTCTAATAAACACTCTACTAAAGCTATGAGAGAATATTTATCAGTAATCGTAGACCCCATAGCTTCGAAGTGTGAAATATGTAACAATTACCCTTCTGAAAATCATGAACATATTTTGGTATGTGATGAATCTCTTACCAAAGAAACCCCATCATTTTCAGAATCTAAAGATTTACATTCCCTTTATGCGGAGTTGTTTGGTGTTGATCACTCACATGAGAATACCTCTATTTATCATGCAATATACTCTTCACATTTATCTTTTGGTGATGAAACATCAAATGATAAACCAGACCAATAAGAGTTCTCAACCTTGATTGATCATTCATTCATTCTTAATGGAAAACCATCTATAACACTTAATCCTTCACGTTATGAATTTCAAGAACATACTGAATCACAATTTGATCTTGATGATCCTATTTTCGATGACTAATTTCTCATTTCGGAATTGAATGTGGAGAAATGAATAGCTTTATTTTGATCTTTTACAAGCGAGCGTGGTTGGAGGTGCATGCCCTCTCTATTTTCATGCCCACCCATTAGAAGGGGGGTTTTAGGAGGAGATATGAGGATGAAAATCGTGCTCTTGATGGGTTGTATTTGTCTGTTAGGGAAAAGCACTTTGTTCTCGGGTATAGTGAGAAGGATATAGGTGGAGAAAATAAAGAGGGATGAACTATTGTTCGCCAGTCCTACACAATCTTAAATTTTTTACATTGACGCACATATGTTAACAACTGAAAATACAAAGTGTTCAGAGCATAATGATTTCTTAGATCTTCGTGAACATATCATGTCAAATGTACAACACATTACCACACAAGACACATGAAATATTGAGCCAATACAAGAACCTCTGTCATCTTAATCTTCTCTAGAATTACCTATTAATCCTCAGGCGAAAATAAATCAATTTTCCTTGGATTCTCTTTTTATTCTCCAACACTTATCATGTGATTTCATTGACGTCATGGGAGAAGTTTTGGAGTCATGTTTCTCTCAATGTTTCCATTCAACAATTAGATATCATCTCTCCCCTCAGCATGTGGAGTATGTGAAACTTTAACCCAGGGAGATCTACATTGATAATGAGACACTCCAATTTCAATCGATGATCATGTCAATTACTCATTTTCTTACTTCTACTACTGAGATGAACTATGTCAGCCACTCCGAGACACACTCACAAAGTAAATTACACTCAAGTTTCATTTATGAGTCTCTTCAGGTGTGTCATTCACCTTCTAATTCCTTCCAAGATTCCTATGATGATCATCATAAATCCTACAAAATAATTGAATCTTGGTTTGAAGAATCTTACATGTTTGCATGTATCACGAATCATAACACTACCAAATTCAATTTGGTGAGTGGAGACTTGCATGAATCAATTATTCCAATCTTTCATCCCTCACTACTCCATTCTCTGCAATTGGCCTTCAACCAATATGTGATTGCATGTTTCGAGTTTCTTGATTGGCTTCACTGGCACTACGCTTACACCTATCCTTCAACCAATGTAGGGTAGGTGAGAAATAGGACTAGTGTAGTTATTTTTGTTTTCTTTATTATTGCATAGATTAGATGTTTTTTTTTCATGTGAATAACATAGATTTTGGACTTGTCTTGGATTGCTTCAATAAATACCACCAATTGTTGATTAGTTTAGTTCGCAATTTGTGATGGTTGCTTTAGTTGAAAGTTCTTTTCATCAAATTTTTCTTCTTTTAGTTTGATGATTTTTGTTTTTCTCTGACTAATATCATGGCTTAATATTGGTTTTCCTCCATCTTCATGAGAAAAACATATGCATAAATTATTCGAGAAGTTCAATCACAAAGTTTTCTTGTTTCAGCAACATCCACTCTCACGTTTATAGTTGGATAGTTGGTTACCCCAAAATGTTGAAAGAACACTTGTTGAGGAATACTTTACATCTTGGTGAAGATTTAGACTGGATTGAAAGATCAGATCAGTTGTTCATAGCCTTACTTGGGATGGTGTCTATTGAGAATAAATCACTCAAGCATTTGTTTCTCTATAATAGAAGGTATGCCTGAGACTAATTTATGGTGCATTTATCATTTTCCCAGTCTTAAAATCTGTTTTCAATCATGGGGGAAAGTAATATCGTACTTCGCATGTAGCATACACCTCAAGGAATAGAGTTTCAATTTTTAGTCTCCCTCTGATGCATCTAAAATGAAATCTAATTTTAGGGATACCAATCAATCAAATGGCTCTCAAGCACACCTCTTTAGGGAAGAACTAGTAATCATTTCAGTTATATCCATTTGCTACCCAAAAGGAGAGATTTCATCAGACAAACCCACACTTAATATGAAGTCTACTCTATCTCCCGACAACTGGAATAAGTAACACTCATGGTTTGATCCCAAACATCTTGACATATTTTGGTCGCTTTATTCGGATTATTGTGATAAATATTTTTAGAAAGGTTTTCTGTATTTTGATCATGGAAAGATATATACACTTGAAAATAAGGACAAGATTTGAAGAGGACACACGTATTCAGAGGATTTGAATTGATCATGCACCATTGGAATTATGGTTAATTGAACATGTCATGTTGTAACATCAATTCTAGATCTTGAAGAAGTGGAGAGGAAACAAAGAACTCACAAGACCAAAGAAGATAAATATGGTGGACAACGAATTAGAGTTCTGGCCAATCCTTACCCCTGAAGCATAAGGATGAAAAATTGAATTGGAAGTCTTCAGAAAATCATAATGAGAGATGTAATTCTCCACCAACGTTGGAACTGAAACCCATCTGAATGAAGTAATACATGTATAATATTTCACATGGATTAGTTGTTTCAAGAAGCTACAAACTTCTAGCTGGTTGGAATGCAGGAATATCCTCGAAATTGATGGAAACAATCAATCTGTCATTTCTTTATCAGGTCACTTTCTTTACTAATTGCATATTGTTGATCATCATTCATCTAAGGTTTTAATTTACCAGTTGTAGCAAGGTATTGGGCTGAGTTCATATCCTAATTCAACACTTCTCTTCTCGTTCTTTCATCGTCATATTTTCCCTCCATAGAAGTTTATTTCTTAAATTTTGATCCATGATTATATTTGACGACATACAAACCACTCACCTCAATTTTTCTTTTCACAAGAAACACCTTCGCACTGGAAGGATGCATGAATAAGCTTACATCTCTTTCCTAGCTCATGAGCGGAATTAGGGGTCTTTGTTTGAACATGAATTAGAACTATTTGGGGATTTTGTGACAAAAGTTAAACCATGACTGAGCATAGTGGTTAATCAACGGTCATCCTTGTGTATTGGTTGGTGAGCATATCCCGTGTAATAGAGGAACCATCCACACACTAAGTAGCTTCTCACGTGAAAGGTGAAGCGTCAAATTCTAAAGGATGAAAACCAAAAGGGATATCTTTACCTATCCAAGTGAGAAAAATATTCAAATAAATATTAGTAGCTGGAAATCATCCCCTAACGGGATAAAAGGCCATCACTTTCCCCATCCACTGAATGCTAAGCATGCACTAAATAAATCGGAAAGGAATGGAAAGGAAAGTTTGAGGAGACTAAGGGACATGTAGATATCTTTGTCTTGGCTTTGGATGCTTTCTAACAATAGAGAAAGGTATGTGACATCGTGGTGACTAAATCGGGGCGATGGACACTCACAGTCAGTGGAGAAACAACTACGAGATATCTATATGCACCTAGTGAAAAATATTTACTATCCCAAATACATATCATCACTAGGATGGAGATACCAACCTGGATTGCCAACATAGTTTAGGGAAATAAATCTCATCATCATTCATCCTCCATTTACAAAATATGAGCTCCATTATCTGATATGCAGGCATCGCCAATGAGTCGAGCATGATGGAATCTTTCAGGTAGTTGTTGCACATAATTCCCAGATTTTTTTTATCTTAAAAGTAATTATATGACCTTCTACATTTTATGCTTATCAATTAGGAAATACTAGCAGAGATTCTGGCTTCGCCTAGTGTATTTCCATTTGTTGCATGTGCACAAAAACCTCCCAATTTTATTGTCTTAGCATCTCTCGAAGATAAGAAATTGGGCCCCTCTCCATTTTTTCCTACTAGGATCCTTGCACTCTCTCTCTCTCTCGTGTAAATGACTAATCATGAGTTCTCCTCACACTTCATTGCCTTATCATTTGCAGTTCCCCCTCTAATCACGTCTACTCAACGATCTACACTTTAGCAAGGTCCCTCTTCCTACGCTGATACACAACGCACTGGTGAACACATCCTTCTTCCACCGTCTCATTAGCATGCCATTGATTTCTTCACCTATACATAGGCCACTGTGTTGTGAACTTGGCTGATGCACTAGCATGCTTCTGCCAAATCTCATTGACACACATATTCATCATCGACGAAGTTCGCATGATCAATGTAGTCTCACTGATATTGGTCACATGATTATCTTCGCCATGGGCATTCCTTTCACTAGCTAACTCCTTTCCACTTGCAGTATTGCATTGCATTTCAACAACGTCCTTGCCCTTTGCTTCATTACATTGCTTATCAACGAGGTTCACCTCTTCTTCCTCGATGCATTTCCTCTTGACAAGTTTTCCTCTCCTATCGTAAATGCGTCAGTGGAAGGACGTCAAAACCTTGTCGTCATCGAGCACATTGATGACGATATTCTCCCCCTCTCCAATGATGACCAACTCAACATAGCCTACTTTTGTCTTGAGGCCTATCTCGTCCCCCTTCCAGCTTGGATCCCTTCTTGTTGTGCTCATTAGTCAATATCCTTACGTTATCAATGACTAAACTCTTTACGCCTAATTAGAAATCCATTCATTGATCACCTATTGTGTCTGACCCACTTCATATCGCAGTCATAATTAAGTTTGTTGTGTCCCCAATGGATTTCTTTGTGCACATGGTAATAACTTGCTTTATTTTTGTTTCTTGATGTTATGAATAAATATTCATTGTGAAAACATAGCCTATTATCAGATCGATTAACCACAACACCTATTGGTCTTGTGTTTGTTGTAAAATGCACTTCATGAGAAATTTTGTCCTTTTAGCTCCTAGTCAGTACTAAGTGCACGAGATGTCAATTGGCTATTTTGGTGGATTTTTAATTTTGTTCTACCAATGTATAAACACAAAATAAAAGGATGAACTAAGTCCCTATACATCATATATGACACAAGAACTCACATAATCAATTTTGAGTGAAGCAACAGTGAATGTGGGACCCAAACTTTCATTAAAAATGCCTTTGAGCGTGATTTTTTGGCGTCCGTCAAAGTGAATTTTTCTTCTATGAAATAGGCCAATCAGATGATTCTCTCCATTGTGATATCAACACAACTCATGGGATCGAAATCTCATGCCCAAAAGTGTCGAAACGAATCTCGTAGGGATTTTGCCCGAACTGGCCTCGTCAATTGTTTCACAAATAAGATGCTTGTTTGGCACAGGCCATTGGTTCGTCGAGTGTGCCTCTACACATACTTCACAATGAAAAGGATGATGCTCCAATTCGATGTCATCTGGGAAAGCTATGGATCTTTGAAATCTCTCGTAATTCAATCTTTGGTTCTCTCCTCCATGCAAAAAAAAATAAAATGCTTTGGTAAAAGGTTTGTGTTTCTCAAATATATTTGAAGATAATATTTTAAATTTAAATAATTTGAATTTACTCTAAATTAAAATTATTTTGATTTAAAAGGGTTTAACCAATAAAATAATGTTTTTCCAAAGATTGTAAGGAACTCTTCTTAGCCTCGTTTTAACCTACTCTTCCCCTAGAACATAAAATGAAAAGAGGAAAAGACTTATCTGTTGTTATCCTCATAGCTAAGTGAAGTAAAACATAAGGATCAATGACCAAGACAACTTCCCATCGATGAAGTTGACCATCGACAGAGTTGGTAGTAACTATTCTGAAGCTATCGACAGAGTTGGTAGTAACTATTCTGGTTCGATATGGAGAAAATCCCGGCTTAGAGGTTTGCTCCTTTTAATTTTTCGACTGTTCCTGGTTTTCCTAATGTTGTCCCTTATCCAAATGAATGGGGTGATTATTTTCCCATATTTAGAGAGCATAAGGAGGACAACCCTGGTCATCATCTTCATGAGTTTCATGAGCTCATGCATCAGTGGGAGATACATCATGAGGATGTATTAATGAAAATGTTCATGTTCTCATTAACAGGGGATGCCCGTGAGTGGTATAAATCCTTTCCCCCTGCTAGCATTTCCTCCCTAGAACAGTTTCATGCAGCCTTTAATAAGCATTGTCAAAGGTATTTTTCCTCTGAGTTTATCTGTCATAACTATTGTAAGGGATGTGACGGCCATAATCAACATATGGTTGTTTCTTACGAAAGATATAAGGATGAAAGTTGTGAGGAGGAAGAAGATGCTCTGGGCGAAGTAATGAAGTTGATTAAATCCCTCTCTACCAAACTAGACAGGTTGGAAGCTGAACGATGTGCAGAGGATTTTCCATCCCTTGAGGTGGATGCTCTTGATAGCTCTACCGAGGATGATTATGAAGATTTCATAGCGGTAGAGGCATTAGTTTATGCCCCTGATGAGCCTACTATCTTAGATTTAAAGGAAGAAGCCATTGTGGAAGAGGATTGTTCTCTTTTTCTTCATGAGATTTACCATGATGTATTTACATTTGGGATTGAAAAGAAGGATCAGGAGATCATTCTATTTTTTCAAAATGGAGGAGTTTTGTGCTCTCCCAACTTCAATGATTATTCAGATGAGGAGCAACAGAGCCCCACAACGCAGTTTGATGCCCAGAGGAGAATCTAGCCTATGTATGACAACTATGAATCAGGTTATGAGATGGATATGCAGGACTTCCAAGAGCAGACTGTAGAGCCTCATCCTCTATTCGCTAATGCAGGATATCACGAAGAAATCATCTATTCCGAGCCTACAGAAACCACTGAGTAGTAGTTTGAAGATAAGATCTTCCCCACAGGCCTTGCCCTTGGGAGAGCCAAGGAGAAGAACCAAAAGAACCAGAGGAGCAATAGGAGGAGAAGTTTTCCTCATGTCCAGAGCCTGCTTGTGAGCAGCCACCGCCTGAGATCAGTCAGCCTACACCAGCCTTTCACCCCCATGGACCTACCATAGATATTCAGCCACGCGTGAACAAATGTGTAGCAGAGGATGTTGCCTGTCACTAATTTTCTGGATTTTTTCACTGGTCCTATGAGCCTATGGAGGAATACATGGAGTTGTATTTCCTTCACAACTTGGAGCCACCCTATTTTGTCTCAACTTCAACCTGTGAGGAGGAGTTGAAGAGTGTATCCGTTCTGCTGTCATGGTTACACCATCTACTGGTGATCATCGACATAATGAAGGAGCTTCCATTCAGGAAGTTACTTAATTGGCTATGGTGGAAATTTTCTTTCACCTAGCCCCATGTACAAAGTAGATTAGTTTAGGACTGTACATAAATAAGCTCCTTGGAGCATTTGTTTTTGTTTGTTTTTACTTATTGGCATGTATTTTTTTAGCAGGGTGTCTTGAGCTCGACTCCATAGCCCAACAGAAGGCAATTGGAACTGCAGAAGGAGTTCTTAGAGAATCAGAGGGACAACTCTATCCCCCATGGAGCCTAATGTTATCAAAAAATTTTGTAAGGGGGGTGTTTCTCTCCGGTTTCGGGCCCTTGGTGTAAAATGTGAAGAAATGGGGTTTAAAAACCCATCAAATGCATTTTATTCAAAGGCCGAAGCCATGAGCGCCAAGCGCAACACAGAGAAGAATTCCATTTCGGGCTTAAAGGCAAGCAGGCGGCTTTAGTATTTAACGACGAGGATCCATCAATGGAGCAGATTGACGGTCATCAGGTAAGCTGGAGCCACGGAGTTGCACGAGAATTAGTGCATGGGCTCATCCATTACGACCAAGGTCACGAAATCATCATGGCCGTTCGATCTTGCAGGGGCAGCTAGAAGCTAGTCGGCGTTTCGTGAGTTGGCATTTCGGGGTTCTTGACAACAAGTATATCATTTTCCCGGGAAAAGCCCCAAAACCCGAAATGTGAAGCCCTAGGAGCTTGGCCCACGGTCATAGCCTAGGTTCATATTGAAATGAGTGGGGCCTTTCGAGATAGTCAAAGTGAAAGTGCCGAGGTAATCTAAACCATCCATCCAAGGGACACGTGGCACGCGATTAAACACCATCATGGTTTCGGGTATAGGGATTTTCAAGATAAGGGGTCTCTCATCCATTGCATTGGGAAACCCCAAAATGCAAAATGTTAAACCCTGGGGTGTTGGGCCCATGGTCCTAGCGCCAAGGTCATATAGAAGGTAGGGCCAAATATGGGAAGGAGTGGGTCAAAAACCCACTTTTCCTATGTCCTTGTGATCAGGTGCATATGATTTAAAAGGTGCATGGATCTGGGTGGCCGGGATTTGCACGCCTAGATCTGCGGCCAAGGATTGATTCTAGACCCCCCCCTATTGTTCTGCTTTTAATGGGGGCGGGGTCCCAAATGGTACCGTGCAAGTCTCAACGGCTAGGATCGAAGCACCTAGATCTGCGACACACATTCAATTCTGGACCCTCCTTGCCTTTTTGCCTTTAATGGGGGGGGGGGGTCCGGAATGAGGTGATTTTGACAGTGGGCCCACTCCTGTCATGTCACCCTCCCGTGTTGCCAAACCCTCTCCCACCTAAAACCACTTACCGCCTCTACTTACCACCCTCTCCTCTTATTGCCACTTGTATTCCACTCCCCACCTCCTGTCGCTCCCCTTCCTGCCTCCACCACTTGCCTCCCACCTCTGTCTCCCTTGTCACCTCCATATACATTCCCTTCTCCGCCCTACTTCCATATCCACTCCTTTGCTTCTCCAGTTCCTTCTCCACATCCGCCATCTGGGTCCCCCCGCAACAGTCCAACAAAGCAACAGACAACCAAAGATATACTACCACGTCTTGCAGATGCAGAGTTGACCGGGCCTCACCTGATCTTGAGGAAGCAGTTATTAAGGTAGTTGATGGTGGTTGAACATCGTCTCCTTCCATAAATATAAGGTCAGGAAGGGACAAGCACAGAGGCAGACTGTCAATCCTTTCTGACAGATATTGCGTCTGACAAGCGACAGCATGGGCAATCTGCCCAATGTCTGCATGCGCAGTCTGACCGAAGTGACCTGGACATCGTGCCATGGAAGCTCAAGCACATTCCTACTGTTTACCAAATTTTGATTATATGTAGGCATTTTTGCCAATTTGTAAAGCATCGTTGGTAGAGCTAAGCTCCCTGTTGTAAAGTTTTGATGAAGCACTGGTTTTCCCTAGTTATGTATCTCTATGTGAAATTTCTCGTTTAATGACAGTCAGCTTCTTATTTCATCTGGTTTCCATCTAATATTGAAAGAGTTTATTATTGACTGAGTCGCATGAAGCATTGTGATAGTGTTATATAAATGTTTTATGTTAACGCTATTATGATTTATTTTAATGTTCTTGTGATTTGAATACAAGAAGTTCTTGTGTTTAAATTCTTCCTCTTCGGGCTGTTGGAAGGTTGATGCTCTTAGCAGACCTTTTCACTTTCTCACCAAAGTTTTCCTCCTACTCACCCTTATTACAACTTACTTCCTGAAGTTAAATTAAGACCTCACCTGTTGATGCATGGCCTAGTCCAGGGTTCTGAGTTAAAACGATATCATTCTGAGTCTGTTCTCTTTCGATCACCCCTTTATAAACAAACGTGACATAAAACTGATGGGCTTCGGACTCTGCTCCTGCTGCAATCCAAGAGTGACTTCTGACACTAACAAAATAATTACTAATAATATTTAGCAAAGTGGAACTCTAAACCTTTTAACCATGTACATGTTTTATTAAACAAAGAACCAGATTGAGGTCTTTAACAAGATACCTAAGTCATTAATCTTTTCATCAAAATACTTTGTTTTGGACAAAGAGACATTCAAACTTTAGCAAGATTTTAACGTTTCTAAGAACAATAGATTAATATGTGACGGAGTAAATGAGTGAATTTGATCTATGGTGTACATAGGCATAGAAAATATCAAGGGGATACATAACTCTGGCCCATCCAACCCTTTAATAATATACTCGTATGCACAAAAGCATGACCCACAACATGTATAAGTGTCGAACTCTCCAAGTTCCGAATCACATCCAAAGATTCTGGGTTATGCTACTATGATTTTGTGGGCTCTCCCCAGAGAATTGGAAATATCCCAAATCTCTCATAAGAAGTTAGAGAAGGGAATGGATTCATTCACCAATATGATTCAATCCAAAATGTTAACTAACATTAAATCCATAATAATTTGGGATTTATTAAGTAGTGAGAGGGATAAAAAAACTCTATATACCTTAGATTCATTTATATCAATAGGACTCAATCTAAAATACTGAAAATTTATTGGAAAAACAACCTTATCAAATCTAAAATACTGAAAAATTATTGGAAAAACAACCTTATCAAATCTAAAATACTGAAAAATTATTGGAAAAACAACCTTATCAATTTTTTAATGTAGGGAAGCCTAGTTATCACATGTACAATAAGAACAACTAGAATTGGAAACTCAAAAAACTTGTTTTACATTTTCTAATTTTCTTTTCTATTTTAGATGATCCTAGAAGCATATATGATCCTTCACTCAGGGTCTTTAGAATATCCCTACAAAGTAGTTTCACATGACAATTTATCGTAGTTCAAGTTAAAGTGAGGTCACTCTAGCACACTATCATGCACACAAAGCTAATTAGTGCATCAAGATATTCCATTCAATAATTATATTAATCAAGATATTCCCTTTAATAATTAATGAAATTAAAAATTATTTTTATTATTTTAATCATTTAAAATATATATATAACTATGTATTTATTAAAACAAGAGTGCAATGCATTTAATTATAGATCTTTATTCTTTTAATTATTTAAAACAAATACAAAACACTTGATGTATTTAATAAAACAAGAGTGCAATRCATTTAATTATMGAYGTAGAAAAGATAGTGACCATAAYGKKTTTTTAAGATATGATGGKRAAWTTTRTAATCATAGAAAMWTTTCCAAAACACCATTCATGGTGGATCTAAGTTTATTGTTCACAATCACACACRTGCCTAACAACATAGATTTCTACACAAMDAAGGAAAGGGRAATAAGACTTAAACTAGATGAAATTAATGACAATGGACTCAAATTATTTCATGATTTAGTTATACAACCACCACTCCCTTACAATAGACTAMAATGYTGATGAAMTTTGAMTTTCATTAGTGTTGTTGGGAGTAGTTCTTGTACTWYCCAATAAATGTGTTATATCTGATTGKAATTTTGGAACGAGGCTMAAAAAGGTGTGTCTSATACTTTGCAGTGTGCTCAAAATATYCGTCATAGTAGGTYGTCCTCCAGGGGATTCGTTTGTGCACAACAAGCCCACATTTATCAGTTGATTRAGGMAATTGAGGTCCTTATMTTATTCAATACATGTACCAGTCCTTCTCAGTAGAMCCAYGTCCACCACTTCTCTTACTTGGTGTGGAAAATGACTTCCCACCAATTTCYGCAAGTTCATTCCTTCWWCAAACATGTTGTGGGTCAGMTTCTTTATAGYGAGCATCTCCAACAGTAGTATTCCMTAGCTATAAACATCACCTTTTGTTGTAACTTGTCTACCCATTCCATATTTTTCATTCATAGATCCACATCTTAAGGTTTCTAGTTCACAATTTTAAAAATATATAAGAAACTCATAACATTGTTGAATATGCTCTATAGTTTAAATAATACCTGGAGGAATGTACCATGTTGATCCTTTAAGTGCATGTGTGGAAATGAAAGCTGGATCCTCATCATTTTCAAAACATATGGTAGAAATGCCAAAATCTATTAAATATGTAGTTATATCTTCACCCAGAAGCATATTGTTAGGTTTCAAATCGCAATGGATTACTTGCATGAAAAAATGATGATGAAGATATGCAATGTCTTGTGCAATGTCTATTGCTATATTCAACCTTTGAATCAAACTCAAACCACTTTCTTCTTCTCCATCAGGGTATAACCACTTCTCCAAGCTTCCATTTGGCATTAATGGAAATATTAAAGCTTTGATTTGGAGGTCTGAATAAGAGGTTATGATTCTAATCAAATTCCGGTGTCTAACTCTACCCAAAACTTTGCACTCCCTGTCAAAACTCTTCTGAGCCCCTTCAATTTTCAAATTAAGAATCTTGACAACAATTATTGTTCCATCATTGAGAACCCCTTTGTACACTTTCCCAAAAATACCAACTCCTAACAAGTTAGCATCACTAAATTCATATGTTGCAGTGATGAGCTCTGCATAGGAAATTCTTTGGTGCCCCACATTTAAGGATGCCTCGTCCTCTCTAAGAGTATGTATCTTGTGATTTTGTCTCCACAAGATTCCCATAAACAAACACAATACAACGGTGGCCATCGCTGCAACAACAAGTATGATGACTCTTTTCAAATGCAAAACACTTCTATGTTTGTGAGTAGAGCATGGTGACAAACCTACCCAAGGTCCACAGAGACCAAGATTTCCCATAAACACAGTGGCACTAGATTCTTCAAAAACTCCACCTCTAGGGACTTCTCCTGACAACTTGTTGAATGACAAATTCAAGTGGTAGAGCATTTTGATTTTTTTTATCGACTCGGATATTGCNTGCACAAGACAAATTATTGGAAGAGAAATCCATTTCATGAAGACTCTGAAGTTCACCGAGCGACACTGGAATTGGACCATCAAGGGAATTGTAGGAAATATTCAATTATTCTACTTCAGTGCAGCTCCCCAGTGCACTTGGAATGTAACCAATTAACCCATTTGTAGAGAAATCTATATCTTGAAGCATAGTCATGTTGGTCAGTCCCAACGACACAAGGCCTTGTAATAAATTATTGGATAGGTTGAAATAAAAAGCTAAATTTGCAAGGCCTACAACCTCTGAAGATATGTTCCCATTGGTCTTGTTGTGTAATAGGTCTAACAGTAGTAAGTTCACACATTTCCCTAGACTTGTAGTTATATTACCTGATAACTGATTCAAATGAAGATATAGATATCTTAGTTGTTGGAGATGGGAAACAGAATCAGGGATTATTCCAGAGACATTATTTTGCTTAAGGGCTAAGAAACCTAAGCTTCTGAGTTGTTCAATTTCTGTCAAGATGTTTAATTGTAAATTGTTATGTTGCAAATGAAATATCTCCATCTTTTGAAGCATATTAAGTGAAGAAGGGATTGACCCTATAAAATAATTGTCATTTAAACCAAGAAAATTTAAAGTACTTAAGTTTCCAATCTATGGAGGTATTTCTCCTACTAATTTATTATTGCCCAAGTTCAACCAGAAAATTTTAGAGAGGCCGCCTATAGAAAAGGGAAAACATCCCATGAAATAATTAGCTGATAAATCTATTAGTTGTAGGATGGAAGAGTTGGTAAGATAAGAACTGGAAAGATCGTGGTGGTGCTGCTAGCGAGTTGATTGTGTCCTAATCTTAGCCAATAGAGATGCTTCAACTTACCAAACTCCGTGGGCACTATTGGGCTCGTATTTTGATTGTTTTATTGTGATGGTTGAATCCTTTTTGCACCTATATTATATAGGCTCTTAACCATTTTGAAGGAGTTTTCAAAGGATTTTGTATCAATTCATCATGGATTTATATCAGGTATGCGTAATCAATGTTTTGCAATGATTTTGAGCCAAATTCAGTTCGGTTTGATGTTTATAAGGATCTAATGCATAATATGTGTGTAATAGGGCGAATTCGTAGTCTGATCCTCCATACGGTACCTCGTCCGACACTTCATCCAACACCCCATCCAGTACATGATCTGACACTTCATCCAACACGCGATTCAACACTTGGAGCACAGGCGAGTTGGCGGTTGGTACATTGATGACCTGCGATGGGTGAATAGATGACCCAGGTTTTGTGCCCCCTCGTGGCCTCCAACTACTGATCTCATGACATTTCAGATTAGGTGGTTATGCTAATCGCTGAGTGGCTTACGGATTTTCTAGAAGCCAAAGTTGTTAGAGCGCATTTAATGGAATTGCCATTTTTAGAGGAGGTCAACCCTTCCAGTGGTCGACCTCTCAAAATATAATTCTCCTATAAATACCACCAGTAGTGGCAATACCACAGAGAGAATTTTAAGAAGACATTTCATTGTGTAATTCAGACATATTTGCAAACTTATGTTCAGACTACATTTTTTAATTAATGACAGAATCATGTTGATTTGAGCTTGCATTTCACTGTTGAAGAGTAGCCACGACTTGCTGAGGGGGCCACCAATGGTCTGGGTGACTATAGAGATAGATATATCACGTGTTTCATTTTCTTATTTATAATTTACTTCGTTTTCTTTGTTGCATATATTTTGTAGTTTTTAATACTGTGCATGATGTTTGTAATTTAATTGTCTAATTCCTCTTTTGTAGATTGCTTGTAGGAGCTTGTTATTTTTCATTCTATGTCTCTTATTTCTTAACAATTGGCTTGCAGGATACTAACTTAGATGGCATGCTAAAGTTTTAATTTGGTTTCTGCAAATTAAAACATAGTAGTATTTAAAACAGAGGATTAGTTTAAAGAGAGTTTCTTTTGCAAGCTTCGATGGATAAATAATTGCAAGTTTTAATAGTTGTAATTAAGCTAGATTTAATTCTTAGTTCAAGTTATGTTTTCAAGGATTTAATTGGTTTATTAATCTTGTTTTAGTATGCTAGGATATAAATAGATTTTCGATTATGTTTGTACAAGCATTCTAGTTTGAAATCTAAGTTTTAAAGATAGGATTAGCCCAATTTAATTTATAAAATCTCAGTACTAGATTTGAATTGCAATTTTAAATTAGAAGATTGAATTTGAGTTAAGATTTTTTGTCACAAGTTTATAATTTTGTAAATTTGTTTGAGTTAGCATAAGAGTGTGCTTGATTAGTATAAGAGTACTTTTTAATCATTGATGATTGTTGCAAGAAATTTAGAGATCACATGGATTTTCAGGATACTTAATGTTGCTTCTATAATGGAAAATCTTTCGTTAGATTGCTTGATTCACACTTTCCATTTCTCTGTAGAAGTCAACATTGAATTAATCCCTCTTGAGATATCATTAATATTCAGATGCCATCGTGATGTTGTTAGGCACCAAAGACATAATCATCATCTTTGAATTATTTTTTCATGTTATTGCAAATTAAGAATAGTTTTGATTAATTAGAATCTAAATACAGTCATGATGGTTTTTTATTAAGTAGGTTAAGATTTCTCTTTTGCAAAATAGAAATGATTATGAGTTTTGTTTTAAGAATAGAGTTAACTTGTTGAAGTAGTTTTAATAGGGTAGTTGTTTGTTTTCTTATTTGCTTAAAGACAAAAGATCAAAAGTAATTTAGTTGGTGTTTCTCATTAGGTTGAATAGATTAACTTGTTCAAAGTAGGATCTGATTTTCATCCTTAGGAATAATCCATCGATCCATTGTTTGAAGCTGCTTAGGGTAAATAGTTCAAGTTCCTTAATAGGATTTGCTAATTGATAAAATGAAAGAGTCATCTCTTAAGTAGATTAATCCTTAGATAGACCATCCCCTTAGATAGACAATACTTCCATTAGATTTTCTGCCTTGGCATATACAGTGCTACAACTCTAAGTTTACTTACCCCGGGTTTACAATTTAATTGAGGGATTTAGTGCATATAGAATACCCATAATTTTTTGTGTCATTTTCGGGGATTTGTCTTAAGGTAGGAAATGGTTAGGGACTAGATCATTTCTTAACCTTAGCATTAGTTTGGTGGCAGGGGAACTTTAAGATGAGAGGTAAGAACCTTCGCATTTGTTATAGCAGGTTCCCCCAAACCCAATGGTAGTTTTTCTTTTTATTTGCTTTCATGAAAAAACCTAGGAACCCAAAGGGCAGATACATTAAAACCAAACCAAACGTTTCGACCAAGGTTCCTTCTAACCTTTTTTTAGGAAGGAACACTCCACCCATAAACTCCGCAGACCGATATCAGAAAGTAGGGGTTAGCTCAACCCAAAGAGATAAAGCAGTCTCTGAAGAGACAAAAACAGGGAGCACTATAGAGCAAAAAATTGAAGCATCGATAATAGTGGGACAGGAGGCAAAACCAGCCGAGCCTTTCATAGAACCAACCAACAAAACCTTTGTTTTTTCACCACCATCAGGAGACCATAACTTTCTAGACATGATTGACCCTGAACAGGTGAATACTTTGTTTGGTAGTTCAACCAATATAATTGTTTCCCAAGTCGAAACAAAAAAATTGGCACCAATAGTTTCAACTGGCTCGAGTAAAGTCCCAGACATCCAAGCAATAGGAAGACCTTCCCATTAGAGGGATACCTCTCCTAGAAAACAATCTTGGGATACCTCGTTATCTTCAAGGATAAAACCATTTAGGTACTCTCTTTTTTGGAAAACAAACTAGTATGGATGATCAGGAGGATCACAACCATGTAACACACGAGGAGGGAGAAGAAGTTGGAAACCAAACCGAAACCACCTTCGGGTTTCCAATTTTGGAGACCACACAGAATGTCAATATGAAGAACATTCCACTCTTGGCACTGCCCACCTTTTACGGTAAAAGCAGTGAAGACCCAGATACCTCCCTATTTGAGTTAGACACCTTGTGTAAGAGCTACAATTACTTACAAGATGCCTAGAAACTAAAACTTTTTCGTGCCACCCTCAAGGACTCCGCTCTAATATGGTTCATGGGGTTGGGAGATTCCAGTATTAGGTCTTGGGAAGGCATGAAAGAAATATTTCTTAATAGAGACCAAGACTACTGTAAGTCCAAGGATTCTCGTAATGATATTTTTAAAATCCAACAATTAGAGGATGAGAATCTTGAGGATTATATGGAATGGTTTGCTTATATCTCACAGAAATCGAAGTACCATGACCTTCCAGATGATGCAGTCAAGGCTCTTTTCCTTAAATTAATTTCAGAGGAATACTTAAAGATACTTAACCCGATGGCATCAGGTGACATCCCCCATAAACCATTTACCAAAATATGTGAAATGTGTAGGAATTACTCGAGGAGTAGAGCTAAAACTGGGAAGAGTGTTCAGGATCCTTATAGTAGAAACTTAAAAGTAGTTAGTTCAGGTGGTATCACAAGGGTAGAGATAGGGAACCTCTTAGAGAACTTCAAAATGGATATCTTAAGCACAATAGGTTCCCAGTTGGACACCTTAAAGATTAAAAAGAAACAGGAGGAGGAAAATGAGGCAATGAGCATATTTTTCCCAAGATGCAGGAGGAAGCATTCCTCAAGGGAATGCCCATTAGATAATATTTTAGTTTGTGGCTTCTACACTGAGGACCACTCAACTAAAAATTGCCCATCATTGCCTGACTTTTTAGCCATATACAGAAGTGGGGATCCTGGGGAGTCCTCTTATGCACCTAGGAGGCCATGGAAACCTAGGAGTCAACTTACATACCCGAATCTGTAGCCTCAAGTTCCACCCTATTATCATCAACCACAATAGTATAACTCACCGAGTTGGAAAAACTGGTCTACACAGTATCACCATCCTTGGCTTCAAGGATGTAGAGGAGGGAATAACCAAGGAAACCCTCAAGCTCCACCTGTCCTTATGCCCAACCATCCTTACCCTCAGTTTCCACCAAACATCCTGCAGCTTCTACCAGGTTTTGTTCCCCTACCATTACCTTCTATTCCACAACAACCGCAACAATACTAGAATGCAAGCTCCCAAAGAATGACATTACTACTGACACAACCAGTGCCCAATCCCAATAAAAAACCCACTCAACCTCTTCACAATGTTGAGATGCAAGCCTTTCCGACGTATGTTATTTATCTTGTTCCATTGCAGGAGATTCCACTAAGGCCAAGAAAAGTTTTGGACAGGCAGGCCTTCAGCAGTCATCCGGGAAGAAGAAGAAGAGGAAACCCCCAAACAACCCATGGATGAGACTAGGTAGGAATATGTTATCATTCCTAAGGACCAAGAGCCCAAGCTTCCCCAAAATGAACCTTCACAAATTACGAAGGCCCCTCCTTATCCAGAAATATTAGTGATTGAGAAACCTACCACTCAACTGGAATTTGACATCTTGAATGAATTGAAGAATATTTGTGTCAAAATTCCCTTTCTACAATCCATTAAGGACATTCCAATTTACAGTAAGGTGGTTAAATAATTGTGTATTAAGAAGCTAGGAAGGAAGCAGAAGGATCCTCCAACAGTACATTTGATAGGAGAACTCTCTGAGTACATATCAGAGCAGCCTAGGGTCGCAAAATATGGGAACCCAGGGAACCCCATAGTGACCATAAACATTAATGAGGTTCCCATCAGACACACTCTCATATACCTAGCGGAAGCCATCAATGTTATGACTGTTACTACCTTGGAGGAATTACAGTTAAAACCTCTTCTTAGACCTACCCCAACTATTTTGGAATTAGCAGATAAGACAAAGGTTATACCTAAAGGAATCTTGGATGATATCATAGTTACATTAGCCTCATGGGAGTACCCAATAGACTTTCTTGTCATTCATTCCAAGGATCCTACCAAAGGGCATCCCGTTATTTTGGGAAGACCTTGGTTGGCCACAACCAATGCATTTATTGGTTGTAGAGAAGGAGAAATGACCATCTCAAATGGACTCTCTATACATAAGCTCACCATATACCCACCAGCTCAACCTATAATGGAGAATCTATGGTGGCTTGAATGTCCATAAAAGAATGAGGACTGGGAAGAACCTGTGTTTCCAAGTGATCATTCCTAGGAACTTCAACAGCACACAATGAAAAATGTGCTAAACCAGATTATTTCTGCTATCACGTGTGTTGATTTTCCACAATATTTTCCCCAATTTGAGTACATGTTTGGGGAATAATTTTAGTAAAAATTGGACCTATTGATTTTGTCTTCGACATATTTTATCTTTGAGATAGATGAGTCTACCACATCTTATACCATGCCCTACGAGATTAGTCTAGGGAAATTTCTACATATAAATTTTGTACTAAATGCAAACCAACAAAAGCAGTTAGTAAACGTCCTTAAAGAACAATTAGGGGCATTCTCTTGTGAATACACTGATATGAAGGGTATACACCCTGACACATGCATTCATCACATATATACCCAGGGGGAAGTAACACCTTCTAGGCAACCCCAGAGAAGGATGAACCTGACACTCAAGGATATAGTAAAAGAGTAGATCCAAAATTTATTGAATGTTGGATTTATTTATCCCATCTCTGACAGTAAATGGGTATCCCCACTTGTAGTGGTTCCAAATAAAGTAACTGGGAAATGGAGAATTTGTGTCAATTTCCGGGAGCTTAACAATGCCACTCTGAAGGATTATTTTCCTCTTCCTTTCATTGACCAAGTCTTGGATTCCCTGTCTGGAAAGAAATACTTCTCCTTTTTAGATGGATATAGCGGGTACAATCAAATTCTCATAGCACCCGAGGATTAAGACAAGACTACCTTCACTTATCCTTAGGGAACTTATGCCTATAGGGTCTTACCATTTGGGTTGTGTAACGCTCCTGCCACATTTCAACGAGCAGTACTAGGGATATTTGTTGATCTTATTCATGATTGTGCGGAGGTATACATGGATGAATTTACAATATATGGTAATAATTACCAGGAAGCCCTAGATAATTTAGAAAAATTCCTTATCATATGCCAAGAAATGAACCTATCCTTAAGTCATGAAAAATGTAAAATGTCGTTGACTGAAGGAGTGGTCTTAGGACATCACATTTCATCTGAAGGGATTAAAGTCGATCCTGCTAAGATTGAGGTCATCGTCAAACTTCCACCCCCAAGACTAAAAAAGAGGTGAGAATCTTTCTTGGACATGTCAGATACTACCGGTGATTTATTGAAAATTTCACAAAGATTGTTACACGCATGTTTGGATTGTTAATAAAAGATGTTGATTTTCTTTGGACTGAGCAGTGTCAAACCGCCTTTGAAACTTTGAAAGCTAAGTTATCTATGGCACCAGTTCTTAGGGGGGCCAATTGGGCTCTTCCATTTCACATATCCACTGATGCCTATGATACTGCAATAAGAGGAGTATTAGGATAGAAAGAAGACCATCAGTCATATGCCATTTATTTTGTGAGAAAGAACTTGTCCCCTGCCGAGTTAAACTATATAGTTACTGAAAAAGAATTCTTGGCAATGGTCCATGCTATCAATACGTTTCACCACTACATCACAAGTTACAAATTATTTGTACATACAAATCACTCTGCCATTATATTTCTTATGAATAAACCTATCACCGATGGTCGAGTGACTAGGTGGCTCCTATTATTGCAAGAGTTCAATATCACCGTCCTTGACCGACCTGGAAAGGAGAATTTGGTAGCTGATTTTCTTTCACGCATAAAACATGAGGATGATGATATTCTCGTTGTTGATAGTTTCCTAGATGAGCACCTTTTTTCCCTCTCTGTAAATACCCCATGGTTTTCAGATATGGAAAATTATCTGGCTAATAGGAAGTTACCATCTCATTTGTCACCTCGTGAAAAGCATAGAATTATCACACAAAGTGCCAACTACTCTTGGTTTGGCGATGACCTTTTTCGTACTGGTCCAGAATTGATTATTTGTAGATGTGTCTGAGAAGATGAGATACCATAAATCCTATGAAGTTGTCATGATGGACCATGTGGTGGCCATTTTTTCGACAAACGTACAACATATAAGGTGTTAGATTCAGGTTACTATTGGCCTAGCATTTTTAAGGATGATGCCAAGTATATGAGGAGTTGCGATAGCTATCAAAGGATAGGAAGACCCAGGTCAGCTGACGAAATGCCCTTGCATGCCCAAGTTATGATAGAACCTTTCGAGAAATGGGCCCTTTACTTTGTAGGACCAATTTCACCCATGTCTCGTAAGAAAAAATATATTTTGGTTTCTACAGATTATGTCACCAAGTGGGTAGAAGCAAAAGCCCTATTCAGGGCTACCGAAAAATATGTTGTCGAATTCATTTATAAGACATCTTTAATCGCTTTGGTGTTCCTTGTGAAATTGTTACAGACCAAGGAACTCAATTCACTTCCAAGATGATGAGAGAATTAACTGAGAAATATGGGATCAAGCACTGCAAGTCTTCTCCATATCACCCACAAGCTAATGGTCAGGTAGAATTCACAAACAAAGTTCTGGAAGCTATCTTAACCAAGATTGTTCAATTATATCATCAGGATTGGGTTGATAGGATTCTAGATTCTTTGTGGGCATATCGGACCACCTGGAGAAACACCACTGGGCATACCCCTTATGAGCTAGTGTATAGGAAACAAGTACTTCTACCAATAGAATTTCAAGTAAGGACTTTCCGTATTGCTGCAGAATTTGGATTAAACTTAGATGAGTCTCAGAAAAAACTATCCCTACAATTAAATGAGTTGGATGAGATTAGGCAAGATGTTATCCAACGAACAATATTAGTTCAAAACTAGAGGAGCAAGTGGCATGACAAGTTTATTAAGAAGAAACACTTCCAACCTGGTGATTGGGCTTTGTTGTTTGACTCCCAATTTAAAACTTTCAAAGGAAAACTTACCACTTGGTGGTTGGATTCTTATGAGGTAGTCACCATGTATGACAATGGGGTTATTAAGATGAAAACAATTTACAATGGACAAGTCTTCTTCATAGTAAATGGACACCGACTCAAACTTTATCACAGACCCATTTCCAAAGAAGATTTTCTACAGGTCATGTCAACTAACAAGGCATTGGCCTTAGTAGATGGGGAAGTTTCCCCTTGTTCTTGAAATTTTTCTGAATTTTCGACTGTACATATGTAAATAATTTGAAGTATGTTGATAGACAATTCTAGAGATTTCTACAGGTATTTATTTCACCAGGAGTAGAGAATTTCAAGGAGATACAAAGGGAAGTATTTTCCTTCAAAAATATTGTTATATTTAAACCTTGTTGTCTGCTAAGCATCAATTGAATAATGATTTGCGGTAATTAGCCACATTTTTGCAAATATTTCCGTCTTCTTTTTCTCAAGGCATCTTTAATGGAAGTTGCTCTTAAACCTCCACCACTAGAGGATATAAGGAAGTGATACCTTGACTATCAAACTTAGAGGTTACTCGTACAGTTTCCCCAAGAACCCTGAGTAAGTGAGTAAAGTATCTTTATTAAAGAGTAACAAGGAGGTATGATTAGCGGTTAGCCATGGAAACATCACAATAACTTAAAAAAAAAAAAAAAAAAGTGAGTTGAGACTAAAGATACCTTTATGTTCTTTCCCAATGGTACCATCCACTACACACTAAAAATGCTTGATTATACCATATATTTAGATAGGCTATGTCCGCTTAAGTACCCCCTACATCAGGACAATCTCTAAGGAATACATAAAGGAGTGTCATCCTCTAACATAAATACCATCCCAATCTAATTTTTTTTTTTTTTTCAGAGTTGTCTCCCCATCTTCTTGCACAAAGAAATATTTATATTAAAATCTTAAAAGATGGTGGGCCATTATTTGAGGGTGTAAGAAGCTAACCCACTAGGATATTGAACAGGTCTGCTAGCAGCGGGTACCAGCCTGTGGTATGACTAGGTAAACCCTACAAAGTACTGAACATGCTTGCTGGCAACAGGGCATTTTACCTAGCGAGGATGATAATCTGACCAAAAAATAAGAAATTATTGAATCTTAAACTTGTTCTGATGTACGACATTACTTGTATACAAAGCTGACAAGAAGTCTGTATGGTTAAGATAAGGTTAATGAACTCCATAAATCTTCCATTGGGAACTAACTTTAAGACTATCTTAAAACTCTCTCACGTACCTCTTCTTAACTATATGTAGGATGTTCTATCCTATAGGTGGGGCCATATTCTAACCTTCTCGTCAAACCGATATGTGAAATTTATCTCTACACTTAACAAGATGTAAATCTTAGGATCTTGGGAGAATTGACTGGTTCCCTACATTTTTTATTGTGAGGTGTCACAATACTTAGGAGTGGGGGAGAGGTTTCATGAGGTGACAAATGACAAAACTGCCTATCTATAATCCATGAGAAGAAGAAGTAGAATCTTTGTAAAAATTCGGTATATTGTTTTCATGATATGGGCTATTATATCAGTAGTTATTTTTTCATTGAAATGCTAAACTCATTGCGTGTTATAAGCCTGCTATACATTTCCTCAACAGACCGCTTAACTGGTTTTTTTTACAGATTGTTTAAAAATTCACTACATATTTGTGTTACATGCCTTGAGACAGAAGAACAAATTGTTTATAATATTCAAGCATAATGTCAAGGCAAGTAACAGTGGAACACTCTTATCCTGTATTTTCTCCTATTCACCATGAATGTCATAAGTGCCCAAGCTGAGTGCTATGGGTAAACATCCATTACAATACAAACAAATTCCATTTTGCACAGGAGTACCATATGGAGTGCCATTTGGAAGACCATATGGGGTGCCATGTGGACGACTGGATGACGCACCATATGAAGGATTTGATGAGGTGCGCACACACTATAAGTGACCACAATTGTAGGTAAACATAGATCATTTGAATTGATATTCCTGTTCATTAGTAATATGAGATGGATTAAATGACATTTGAAAATTAAACTATACAAATTCTAATGCATTTTTATGATCAAATGTCCAAGTTGAAGAATTGGACATTGATCTAATTCTCTCATGATTATAATTGCCCCCAAAGGACACCCTTCGAAATTCAAAATCAACGCAATCATAGTCACACATGGAAAATCGTGTGTGATGAATTCGCCCATGAATTAAACTGTTTCCACCTTGAGCGCATTACAAATCAGAGGGATTAGATCCAATTTCCATTTCACTCATGCATGCTTGCTCTGTCACACTCCTCCTCTACCCAATTCCTCTCCTCTGCTCATCCTTCGTGTTGTAACCATGCCCAAACAATACGAGCCTTCCTCCTATTCCAAGCTCCTGGCCATTCTCGAATTCGTAGAGTGTAGGGAGATCTTCCTTCGTGCAGGATGGGGATCATTCTTGGCCTGTTTGTAGGGCCACGATGATGGTGTTTCACTGCAATTCTCCCTTGAGTTCGATCGAAGGATGGTACGCGTAGGGTCTCTGGCCTTCTTGGTCTCTGATTAGTCAATCGCCTCAGCGATGAAACTGCCACGGGTTGGAGATCGCTGGTTCAAGCACCACCAATTTCCATGGCCAAGCTACAACAGAGTTTTTAAGCCTTAGTTTTAGAATGTTTCTGGAGCTCAGGGGTACTCCATAGAATGGATTAAATATGAGTTGATTAACCCCCTAATCATCATTACCAAAATTATCACTTGTCAAGGTAGATACTATGTTTTCAAAGCTTGCATTTTCGTCTGTTAGCTCATTTCCAATATAACAAGCCCCTGAATTTTCCTTTTTACTTCTTGAAAAGTCTTGAAAAAATTTCATCCCAAGTACGAAAGAATGTGGCCAATTCTCATAACAATATATTCCACCACGACCTCATCAAATTTCTTATCATAAACGAGTTGACAAAACAAGGGAAGACATGGGATGAATTCATCTATCAATTTTCAAACCCCCATCTCACAATCAAGACCAACAAGAAATTACTTGATTTAGGGACTGTTACTCCATCCAATCCTCATTCTCCAAAGGATCCAAACCCTCCAACTCAAACTGTCTCTCTGCCTGAACAAAATACTAATAAACTTGTTGATTCCCCTGCAGCCTATTCGGGAAAGAAAACTAAAAATCCTATTGATAATTGTCCAACGCCCTCGAAACCTATTGATCCTCAACCCAATAAATTACAACAGGCAATTCAACATAATTTCCATTTAGTCCCCACGAATAAAAGAGGATCCAATCAATTCAAAGGGGGATCTTTTAGAAAAAGTACTCGAAGTGCAAGTGGAAAGCCTAATGTAAAACCCCCCAACACTTCATATCATATCCAAGTGTCTTCCGATCATGAAATCCCCAATAAAGGACTCAAGAAAGTTTATGCATAAGAGTTGGATCCTAATAGAGAAGTAAAATCTGAACCTATTCCCTCTCACAAGCACTATTGTAATGATCCCAAGCCATTATGCAAGGATCATCACTGTTTGGTGTCTTTTTAAAACTTTTTCTGAGTGAGGTATTTTGTCAAACACTTTGTTGATCTACCTTTTAGATGTGTTTATATGTGTGTATGCAGCAAATAACATAAAGAGATAACCATGGAACATACCTCAACCATATGCAATAAGATAGACAAGCCACAACATCTCAATTCTTCTTTATTCAT
>SNQJ01S0078213.1:26075-55568 GCA_010110895.2 Picea sitchensis
GCCTCATGGATTTCTTTTCCCTTTTCTTTCTTCTAACTGGGTTATCTAGGGCCATACCATATTTCTCACAGATAGATCTACTATCTGGTAATTTTGATAGCTTTTGTATTGACTTTGTAACCTTCATGTTAGCACATAATCCTGCTAGGGAAGAGGTAATGATTGTGTAAATTTTTCCCCAAGTATAAAGCTCATAAGGTTGAACAAAAGATTGTTGTACTTCTAAATATTCAACAAATTTGTTGGGGAGAGTAACAAGATATACTTCCTTCCAGAGAAGGGTTTTTATATCTTTTACCTCATATATCTTTTGGTTCCATTCTCTATGAAAATCATCATAATTGGACATTCTCTTACATTTCATTCCCATTAGAATTATCGCATGTTTATCAAAGAGTTCTTGTTTTGTTCCACACCAATGCTCTAGAATGAATGTAGTTAATGCACCTATCCTATTATTTTAAGCTTGGCCATATTCTTTAAAAAATGTATCCCCATTTAAATCTGTAACTTGTTCCTTTTCCATTTTCTCAACTAGGTCAAGTGAAGACTCTATTTCCCACCATTTAGCCAAAGTTCCTATAAAACATTGTATAATAGACTTATATGCTTCTATTTCAATTTTCCCTTTCATGCACATGACTCTATAGGAAACGTACATTATGTCTATAACTTGACAAATTTGGCCTATGGTCATACTATCTATGTTCCATTCTGGGAATTTTTTATCTGTAAATGTTTATGCCTCTGGTAGCTTTCCTTTTCCATAAAGGGCTGGAGCTGGAACCCTAGTCATGTTCCAAGGAATTGATTCTTTATCAGGAATAATATGATATTGTGTAAACAAAAGATGATCTAAGGATGATTCTTCTTATTCTGGGGGAGGATGGACTGGAAACTTTTTCTTCAAATCAGTTTTTTCAGTAATGTAGACTGTAGAGTTTATTGATGAGACCTTTGTGTAAATAAGTAAGAACTAGGAATTGGTTTGTTAAGAATATTTCTAGATATTTATGACACTTCAATGATAGATTCTCCTATGTTCTTAAAATATTCACCTAATCCTTCCATTAGTTCTTCATGTTCACTTTTTGAAGAGTATTTTTCACTTTCTAAAGTGTTTTTGATTTCAGAGACTTGGGAATTGACAGAGTTTATACTAGAAGCAACTTGATTTGAAGATACTTGATGCTGATATATTGGTTGCTTTCTAACATAGTTATTGGTTACAAATGTATGTGATGGCATCCCTCTTAGAGAAATATTTGTCCAGTTTAAATATTCAGACATACCTTGGAGTCTTTTCTCTAAATTTGTTTGCTAAGATTCTTCCTTGTGAATCATGAGGGGAGTAGCCTTAGTTTTTTTTTCCTCTTCTCTTACAACGATTCCTTTAAAAGGGGGAAAAGGGAAATTTGTCTCAACTGTTTGTCCATATAAGTATTTTCATTTGTGTTTGGTACTAAAATTTTCCTTGGCAAAAAATATTTGAATTGATTCATTCTGGGAAATTCTATACCATTCATAAAAGGATATCCAAAAAACCTTTTTTGTCATATATGTTTTCCATTGCTCAGATAAATATTTCTTTAGTTCTGTAGAAGTAGTGGCATTAAATTATTTGCATTAGGGATCAGTAAACAGACCCCAAATTAACATTAGTGTAATCTAGTGTATTTTTACTCTTCTTCTAGGACATCCATTCATAAGGGAAAATAATGTGTGCATCTCTCAAACTGATGGTTTTTGTAGTCTTGTGGGTAATGGATATTCAAATCTGCAAGATGGAATT
Source organism: Picea sitchensis (assembly GCA_010110895.2). Classification (NCBI taxonomy): domain Eukaryota; kingdom Viridiplantae; phylum Streptophyta; class Pinopsida; order Pinales; family Pinaceae; genus Picea; species Picea sitchensis. The sequence goes on from SNQJ01S0078213.1 coordinate 27,868, forward strand.
ATTTCATCTGTTTGTTCAATATACCCTAATCCATAACTTGGAGTTCCTCGTTGTCTATAATAGCTAAATATTTCTCTGAGTCTAGGATCATTTGTTTCTATCCCGGGAATATGATGCATCATTAATACAAGGGTTTCATGTGGAAAATCGATGTATGAACACTTTGGATGAGGACAAATTTCTTTTGAGTTCGAGGCTAGAGGATAATCACTTCTAGGATTATGGTTTTTATGTATAGGAGAGCTTACTTGAGGTTGTATATTGACCATATTAACACATAGAGGACATTGTCTTGGAAGAATAGAAGTTGGTGCCATCTAGATGGTTTCATGAGTACAAATGAGTGGATCTATGCCTTCAAATTTTGGAGATGAAAAAGAAGAAGTAGATGGGAAGTTTAAAAATACTCACCACGATGGATTCTCTGAGAGGACTGGTTGGAGACAAGAGAAAAAAATAAAGGGAATTGGACGAGTCCTGGAATGGGTGGCCATTAAAAAATGGGAATGTGAGAACATTCATGTACGGTTGTATGCGATGCAGGATATGATCACTTAGAAGAGACATACCTTCTTGGAGGAAACTGAATAACTACTTAAGTATGATCTTCTGCAATATCTATAGTAATGAGAGAAATTTGGGGTGAGGGCTTAGGATCCTGCACTACCCATTTAGTAGGAAAATCTAATTGTTCGTATGAAAAGGATTGGGAAACAAGTTTGGTAGTGTCTATAGAGGTATATACTATGGTAGAACTCTCTGAATCACTATCAAGTGCATGCAAAATTGTTGGAAAGAGAGTGTTATTATGTTTGAGTGCCAACTTATAATGGATTGCAATATTTTCAGAACTAGGATTCATATCATATCCTTTGGTGAGAATCTTGATTTGCAATACATCATTGAGGTTTGGTTCAATGAGAGAAACTATGAAATTTGGATGACAGTAAAACTAGATAGGGCCTCTAGCAATATGAACTTCTACCCCTCCTATTAGAGCATGGACAAATTTGTTGAAATGATTATCAAGCACAACAATAAGAACAAATGTAGGCATATTGGCTCTGTGCAGAGGTTCAATGCCTATTCTGATACATTCGAGATGTAGGAATTTTTCTTTGCATTTTTTGGCTTCAATGTTAATTTCATCAAGATCTAAGGTAGGGATAATACAATGATCAGATGCATTATGTTGGACTTCAAAAATTGTTTCAATGATTTTAAATTGAGAAGATGCACATAGTTGAAACATAGACATATCATCATAAATATCTTTAGCATATAACTTAGGAAGTTGCCACCTAGGGAGAGACATTTCTTCTTTATATACTTTATTGAAACTATTCACATCACACATTCTCAATGAACCAAACAAACTTGAAATAATTGATATTTCATTTTTAGGATTATGACTTTCTTGTATCTCATTTTTAGCATTCTCATTTTTAGATTGGCTCTCATACCAATTTTTGCATAGGCATCCCTCGACAAGGAATGATGATTTCATTTTTCCTTTCACCTTCTTGTGACGTTATAAACTTCTACATGAACCACTACACAATCCTTTAAGCAGATTCAACACCTTTCCTTCAACAAACTCCCTTAGTGGCTTCCTTGTCCTAGTGGGAAAAACATAAGGATATATAATAGTGCTCCAAAATCCTTAGCGAACCTCGAGTGAACCTCAAGTGAACTTTTACTTAGAAGGAATGATATAAACATGCATTACGTAAATATTTATATTATCTTCAGAAAACATTTACAGAGCTTTTCAGACTTACAAACTCAAATTTACATCTTTCGACCATAGCACATTTTAGGATACATCAAACCTTAGTAGAATATAGCTTGACCTCAAGAATTATCTAGAAACCCTTCGTCTTATGGTGCTACTAGAAAACTCTTCAAACAAACTTGTGAGTTTTGAAAACCCTTCGACTTCTAGTGCTACTAGAAAACTCTTCAAATTGAGTTTTAAGTTCTTCCACTTTAGTTCACAAGATCCCAATGGAGTAGTTCTTGTGTAGACTATCAAACTCACAATAGAAAGACTCAGAGCTCAGAAAGGAGGGAGTTGAAAAGACAAATACTAACCAAGACTCTCAGACTTGATGCCTCAAATGAGTGTCGCAGAGCTTGATTTATAGACTTTCTCTAGACTTCAGGTCGACGAAACATGCAAGAATCATCCTAAATGGCCGACAAACTCTTTTATTACAGACTGAAAATATTTTTCGTAAATGATTTACTTTTGAATAGATTCCTTAGAATGTGGATCAAACCGCACCAAATGTGGGAGAAAAGTTCTAAGGATTTGCACGAAAAGAAAATCCTATGGAGAATATATTATTCATGATAAAAAAACATGCTCATATTATATTTTTGGGAACAAGCTCCACCAGTGTCCCAAGATTTTGAATAAAGCTTACGTACTATGATGGTTTGTCCTTGGAATGATTGAAGGGATTTATTTATGTCTTTGTCAATTGTTGCATAGTTATTTTCATTTTCAAGCTAAATCCGTGAAACAAACTACATGATTTCTTGCATGATTTCTTCTGCATGATTTCTTCATGTGGTTTTGATCTGCCTACCTTAACTTTTTTAAAAACTGTGCCCCATCCTTGGTCAATGGAATCAAACTCAACAATTTTAAAGATTTTGTCACTTGCAACATGCAGTATTGGCAAGTGCCTGGCTTTAGATTTTATCTTTCTCACAGCCTCATGCTTCAGTCCATTGGCAAGTGCCTGGCTTTAGATTTTATCTTTCTCACAGCCTCATGCTTCAGTCCAAGGCATAGGATCCTTTTTTAGCCTGTCATTCATAATTTTTCTATCTTTAGTACAATCTTTATAAAAATGACTAATATAGCTCAAGATTCCTAGAAAGCGCTGGAGTTGGGTCTTATCAGTTAGAAAGTGTTGGAGTTGGGTCTTATCAACTAAAAAGCGCTGAAAATTTTTCTGCAAATTCCACTATGTGGGTCTGAAGAGCGATTTGGCCATAAGAAATTGTGTGACTAGAAATTTGAGAGAGGTTTTAAAGAGATCCATTTTCTTTAGGAAAGAACTAGACCAGATTGTTTTATGATCTTAAAAAACATCTCCAAATGCTTGAAATGATGTTGGTCTGCTTGAAATGTTGGGCTATGGAATTTGAGAAGACTAATATATCATCTATGTAGAAAATTAGCCAGTCAAAATATGACTTTAAAGTATCATCCATAACCCTTTGTTTTGACTTTAAAGTATCATCCATAACCCTTTGAAATTTTGCTAGAGCATTCTTAAGAACGAAGGTAATAACGTTCCATTCATAAGGCCAAAGGGACTAACGTTCCATTCATAGTGACCTCCAAAAACACTAAATGATTTTAAATCAAACTTTAAGAATATTTTTGCATTTGCTATTCTATTGACAAGACTGGATTTGTAAGGTATACGATAAGTATCATGATAAATATAATCACCTAGGACTGAATTTAGGATTGAATTTAAATGAGTGTAATTTACTACCAATCTTGGGACTCCTCGAATTGCTCAAAATGTTTATGAACATATCATCCATAGCAATTATGGGCTAATCGATATCATTTTTTCAATAATTCTTGGATTTCTTCATAACACCTAGAATTAGTTTTAAACAACATTGTGGAACAATGAGTTTTATATACATATATGTACATGTATAAACATAAACGACTATATATTTAAATAACATTGTGGAACAATGAGTTATATATATATATATAAAAGACTAGAGCGACTGAAGAAAGGTCTATACAGAGAATTCAACAATAATTTTATTCAGAGGGCCGTGATAATATACTTACATCAGGATATAAATTTACATACAAAGTATTCTACAATACAGTAAAATCGGTTGGAGAACGATCGTTCAATCAGATACGACAGTTTTCTTGAGGGTTTCGGAAACATTCTTCACAGTTTCTCCGGTCTGGTCCATCTTTTCAGCGAAGAAATCCTTGACTCTGTTAGTATTATCTTGCATTTTCTCAACCACGCCCTTATTCTTCTGATCCGAGCGGTCTTCTTCTTCTGCCATTGACCTCTCCTTGCAGACCTCTCCCATTCTCAGTGCGCTCTTCGTTTCCATATCCAATGGACTAGGATGCTTGCCCGTTTCTCTCTTTTTTCCGATGGACTAACTGGTTCGCCTCTCTCATGCGCTCTGAGTTTCCAAATCCGATCATACGATAAACATCCTTCAAATCATTATGCCATTTCCCATGCACAGGACCACCACAAAACACAATGTCCCTCGAAACTTCTAGATGCTATATAATAATTCTTTCAATAATTGCTTTCAAAGAGGACATGGTTACGTGTCGTTTATTTTTATTTTTAGCAAAACCGCTGGTCACAAAGCAGGATGACACGTTTTGAAGAAATTGAAAGCAGTCGACACGTTCATCGCTAATAGATAGCAAACATCAATTTCTTTGCCATTTGTTCAGGCATTTTCTCATTCTCAAATATTTGGGGATGACAAGTTGGAATATGATGGTTGCCCATAGTTTTATTAAAATTCATTATGGTTTTAATCTTCAACTTTTCTGAATTACCAACTAGCACAGCCACTCAAAGGCAATCCTGTATTACCTCAACTTGACATATTACATTGTAATATGTCATGACATATATTACTCCATATTACATTGTAATATATCATGACATATATTACTCGAACTAGTGTCACTTAACTTGTAGTTGGTTAATGAATGTTCAAAGGCGATGACAGTGACAGTTACTAAACTTGTGGTTGATGAATGCAGATAAACAATGATAATGACAGAGAGCTAACTCCACTTAACTTGTGGTTGATGAATACCTAAAGGCCATGACAGTGACATAGCTACTAAACTTGTGATTGATGAATGCAGATAAACAAGGACAATGACAGAAAGCTACAACATATTATTTAACAAAATTACTACAAAAATTACTAAGGGGAAAATATGAGAGCTTATTGTTACACAAAATGACTAGACAACAAAATATGTAGGTGATAAAATGAAAACTGCCTTAACATTATCAAAAGAGGGTCTTAACATTAAGATATTACATTGTAATATGTCATGACATATATTACCCATATTACATGATCCTGATCCTGATTGATGGATCGGATGGAAATGGAAGGAAGGAATGGAATGGACGGAATGGAATATCTAGAAGGAATGGAAGGAATGGAAGGAATGGAATGGAAGGAATGGAAGGAAGAAGGAAGGAAGGAATGGATCAAATGGAAGGATGGAATGGATCTGAATGGAAGGAAGGAATGGAAGGAAGGAATGGAATCGGACGGAAGGAACGGATGTCGGCAAACTGATCGATCCCCGCCATCCTGTTCCTTATATGTTCACTCCCTCTCCCCTTCTTTTTCTCTCTCTCCTCTCTCTCTTCTTCCACTCCTCCCCCTCTATTTCTCTTTTAATTTTATCTACATATCTTCTTTCTCTTTTGTTTCCTCCATCTCTTCACTCTCTCTCCTCATTATCTCTTATCCCTTCCCTCTCTCATGGTCTCTTCTCCCCACTCCCTCTCTCCCCATTTTTGTCTCTCCCTTTGTCTCCTCCCTCCTAGTCCACTCCTCTCTCTCTCTCTCTCTCCTCTTGTGTTATAGCCCCCGCTACTTAGGGAAAGATTGACATAAGGGGAGAGATATTTATATAGGGGGATAGGGAAATGCAGGGAGAGAGGGGCATGGAAGAGAAAGAGAGAGAGGAGAGAGAGGGGGGTGAAAATAAAAGAGAAAGGGAGGGAGGAGTGGAGGGAAGGAGAGGAGGAGAGAGGGGAAGGTGTGTGTGTGTGAGAGAGAGAGAGATATAATTATGGGAGGGAGTGGGAGAGACAGAGAGAGGTGGTGGAAGGTGAGAATTTGGAGCCATAGGGGAATAAGGGGGAAGGAGAGAGGGGTGGATGGATTTAGGGGGAGAGGGCAGAGAGAAAGGTTCTAGAGAGGGAGGTAGAGAAAGGGTCCTAGAGAGGAAGAGAGAGAGAGAGATTGAGGGAGACATGAAAAGAGTAGAGGAAGTATATATAGCTGCAGAGAGAGGTGAGGGTATTTTAGAGAGGATAAATATGTAGAGAGAGAGAGAGATGAGGTAGAGAGAGGAAGAGAGGGGTAAAGAGAGAGAGGAAGGGGAGAATTGGACAGGAGAGAGGGAAACAAGGAGAGAGGGAGAAGGGGAAAAGTGGGGGAAGAGATTGAGTGTAAAAGAGGGTGATAGAGAGAGAGAGATAGAGAGACAGAGGAGGGAGAGAATGGGGAGGGAGAAAGGAGAGAAATGGATGGGAGGAGACAAGGAGTTAGAGAGATATAGGGAGATATAAGTGTAAAAGAGAGAGAAGGAAGGGAGAGATGGAAAGGATAGAGAGGGAAGGGGATGGGAGAGAGAGAGGTAAGGAAGGAAGAAAATGGAGGGAGAGAGAGTGGTGGTAGTGGGGGTGAGTGATGGAGGGGAGAGAGAAATATAGGAAGAGAGAGAGGTAAAGAGAGAGATGAGGATACATAGAGGGAGAGAGGACAGAGGCAAAGTAGAGAGAAAGTAGCTACAAAAATACGGCTCCTCACCATTGTTGGTCTACTGTTGGCCTTTTTCCATTTCCCTATGCACTTATCAACCCCTTTTGATCAAATCCAAAGCTGTATTATATATTTCTCCACATATACACTCCCTAATCATGGTTATATGTATAATGCTTGTTGCTCCACTCACAACTCGTATTGGGGATGTGTGTATATCATTGTTTCCACTACAATCATGATATCGCTTTTTCCCCCTGCTTGCACTCGTCAGCTTGACCTTTCATATTGGTCAAGAATGAGGTGCACCTCAATCAGACATGGTAGGTCTCAAGACACCTAAGTGAAACATGTTTATCTCGACAAGCTTGATGCAGCGAGGTTAACCCTATGATCCTAGTAAGCACGAGCACAATAATCTTCAGGATGAGGTTACCTATAGCCCAGATAGGATTTGACTTCCCACCATGGATTCCCCCGCAGTCACAATGGGCTCCTTGATGTATTCTATTCTTCGACCTTCATCCCACTACCGGGTCCATGTGACTTGAGGTCCATGATGTCTCCTCAGCGTGAAAGTCTTGTTAAGAAGTATATGTTCTTTCATCAACCCTTAATGGTTGTCCATCAAGGGTGAAGGTCTCAGTATCCGGATCCCACGCTCCACCAAAGATTTTACACCCTCACTTGGGCCTCATTCCTTTGAGAGCCCAAAACTTGTATATACCACATATTTTCAATGCCGCTTGAGCCATCAGATCCCCATCCATTGCTATATCTACCTCCTCATGCTCTCTCCCCTCCACTCCAACACCATCCTCCAAAAACCAAATCACTTGAGTTAGAAATTATTTTTTCCATTTTCGTAGTATAATGTAGGTTATCCAAGGTTGATAGTCATGGTAGGGCCCTCGATATGCCCCCATAGTTCGCCATAGGCTTATATCTGACCTATATGTGACATATTAGTAGTAGAAAGTTCACAGATATCAAAAACTCCACTCATGCTCTCAAAACTAAAAAAATGGAGCCTAATTGAAAATTGTAAACCATTCAATTTGAAGAGGATGGGATGAAGAGTTACCTAGACTAGACGGTTTGTGATTTCGTTGCCTATTTCTCCCGGGCGCGATCACCATTTGAATTCGGAGGTATTTTAGTTCAAATTGCACTATTTTGGGTGAAAATGAAAAGACATAGTAATTTTTATTTTATTACTATTTATAAAACATTTTTGCCCATTTGATATAGTTTTATGCTATTATTTTATCTAATGGACTAATTCAAAAATGTTTTATAACTCCGGTTTTTTGTAGTTTCAACTCAATTTTCTTACGGATTTCAACATCATAGTTTTTCGGAATTATCTTTTCCTCGGGTATGTATATTCATAACCTAGCATATATAGGATAGGTATCACTACATCATGCAATTTTGCATTATCCTTCAATTACTACTTTTTACACCTTAGGTACGAACACATTTATTGTGACGCATTAACCTCCATTTGCTATCATAACATCATTAATAAATGGTAGAGATTTACCAAACATGGGTACCCTAGTTAGAACCTCTTTTCATTTGGTGCCCATACCGATATTTTCCTTAGGACCTGAGCTCATTTAGAATTTATACATGACTTTCCACGTTTCCATTTCTCATTAATGAACATGCGGCCTTATTACTTGTGGACTCCCAAAAAATGAGTCTTAGTTAAACTATTTTCTGACTTGTTATTAAAAAATTGAAAATATCTCCGAAAGTGATTTGTCCCTTTCACTCGCTAAAATTAGATTTGAAAGATGATGAGTCTTGGTTAAGTTTTTGACTCGCTATCAAAAATGGAAAGATCACCGAGTGAACTTGTATTTTCTACACTCGTAAATTCATTGATTTTTGAAAGACATCTATTTGGCAACAAGTTTCTATCTCTTTTCACACCAAGTAGACTAAAAGATATAGAAAGGACTTTTTTTGAGTTAAAATTGTGATTGCATCTCATGCCCTTGCTTGTAGTATTGATCCTTTATCCGGTTCCCGCTTTGCATTATAAACTATTTCCTAAGAAGTTTTCATCCTAAACCAAGCAGAGCCTAGTTTATATCCTTCACAATTTGGATTCTATACCCTCGAGGGAAATATCACCCGAAAGTCCATATCCCACATTTACTTCCTTGCATTCAAGATAGGTACATTCCACTTACCGGACAACCAGTTTTTTCTCTTTACTTGCTTATTAATTCGCTCTCCCTCTCTCAGATTACAGTACCACTTGTTATGAAGAAACAAAAAGAGACTCGCTGAAGGGAGTATTATATTCTAATTGGAAATAGTTGTTTCTCCTTGAATAGAGCACAAAGTTGAGTCCCTATACATCATAATTTTGCCGAATGGCCTTAGGAAGATGATATCGTTGTTGCACTTTTCTACCTAATCGGTTAATCTTCCAAATAATTGGTAGAGAACATTATGGATGCCTCCCGCATCTAGTTGTCACATCATTAATTCTATGCTATCGAAATCCACCGTATGTCTCATGCCTTGTTCAAAGGAAGTCTAATAATCATGTACCACTACTTAGAAATATCAATTTTGCATTGCCCGCCCATACCCTTAGTTTGTCTGAATCACATGATACCTTGGTCTTATGGGATGCACCTTGGCCCTACTTTCATCATTGGTAGGTCACATTTCATCATGGGTTGTTGACCGGGTGGTTTACAGGGTTCGGCTGCCAAAGACATCTATTTTCACATTGGGATTCATGAAATTTATTTGATCCCATTATCCTTATTGGTGGTGGTATTTCTCACTTTGTTAGCGCTTTCATCATTGGCTACTATTAAGAGGGCCATTTTCGTGTATCGCTTGCATTTGGCACACGCTGAAAGATGGTGCATAGGGTCGTTGGTTAGTGAACATATTCTTCGTCCGATCTCCACCAAATCATGAAGCTCCTTATTTGCTCCTCAGGCCGGACCGATGAGAGATTCCTTAATGCTCTCCTTCTTCGCCTCTTCCATCGACTTAGCTCATGGCCATGCATAGGGACCTAGATTTTTATGAGTAGCTTGAGGCTTGTAGTCATTGGTGGCAGGCTCTCTCGCCATTTACAAATGGGAATACATCAATGTATTCGATCAATGGATCTCTCAAGTTTTCAACACCAACTCCTTTATTCAAATTTGTAGAGATGTATCCTGCATTGATACCTACTTTCATCATTGGTAGGTTTCCTCATCAAAGTTGTTAATTCCAGATATCGTGATTGATCGGTAATCAAATGATGTCACATCATTTTTTACCTCAACGCATTTATTCACACATGATGTAGAATTTCACCATTGGAAGATTGTATTGAATACTTGAAGACATCACTTTTTGGACACAACTTTCCTAAGTTATTGCTTCCATTTCATTGTACCAATACCTATATAACTTCAGTAATCATGGGAGATTAGATTGGAAAATTCGGAATACAGATATATTCACATTTATTTTGAGACTGGTTTCAATCGGGCCTTGTCCGTGACTATAATAGTTATTGGCATGTAAATACATTTATACTTTCCTACTCATGGCCATGAACACTTGTTTGGCATATTTTCCACATGGATCTACATTGTATTCTTGGAAGCCATGGTTGCAGTCAGTAATAATGTAATGAGAAATTGAGTTTGTATACTGGAACGTTTCTGAATCGACCCTTCAATTGCATTTTTGGAGGCTATAAGAGCACAATTTCTCGAAGCTATGGAAAAGAGGAGAAAGCTTTCAACTTTGAGAGAAAAAGTTACTCATGAGAAATTACTTCATATTGATTCTACATACCTTTGTCCCTCAAGTTCAACACAATGTTCATCCCCTAAGATCTTTCCTTATTGTTGAGAGGACCTCACTACCTCTTTCTATGAGCTTGCCTTCTGTGGAGGATTGAAGTGGTGGACTCATTGGAAGGAACTTGGTTTATTGGTTTCAAACCATGCCAACACGGAAGTCTCTGTATGTTGATACTGTTGATCAATTATTAATAGAAATACTCTCTTCCCTCTCCTAATCGATATCTTGGTAAAATATATGATTACCATCCATGGGAATGTTTGTAATGTTTATTAATGGATTGCGCCATCTGATGTACTAACTCATTTTTATATATTGTCACTATATAATTTCATCACTTTGTTTGTTGAGAACTTCTTCTAGGTGTAAATATTTTGGTCAAAGTGCTCAATGGTGGAAACTTATCAAACCATTGGACTCAGGTAGATTCTTCCTCAGATTTCACATTAGTTTATATAGCACACAAGTTGGAATTCGAGTTGATTTTATGGTCACACCGGTCTGCTGTGGTTTACCCTGGCCATAGAGAGCTTTTTCCCTTGTAATGTAAAGAGGGGGGAGACATAAAGAAGGAGAGAGAAAGACAAAGATAAAGGGAGGGAGGGAAATAAGGGGTAGAGCAGAGAGAGGGAGAGGGAGAGGCAGGGAAGGAGAGGAGGGGGGGATTCAAAGTGAGGGTTATATGATGGGGAGAGATAAATGAAGGGGGAATAGATAGGTAAGAGATAGCGGAGAGAGAGAGGGAAAATGGGAAGAGACTCAAGAGATAAATAGAGAGAGAGGCAGAGAAAAAGAGAGAGTAGATGTTAGAATATAATGGATATGCTCATTTAACCATATAAAATATCACTATTTTCACCTAACCATAGGCTAAAGCCACCCCTCGGAAAGCACCTTAGCACCTTAACCTTAGCAGAGAATCATTCCATAAGCAAAACTTGGGATAGATAGCCCATCAAGATAGCACACCTCTATCCAAGGATAGCAATACTTAAAAGGAGTAACAAGAGTTGATCGAGAGTCCAAACCATAACCAAGAGAGAGTCTAGGCCAAAACCAACATCTTCTAGCTACAACAACTACAATGGATTCTTCCTCCTCCAAACTTACACAACCTGCCAACCGGCAGCACAAGTGTTGCTTCTCAGAGTTCTAAGAATGGCTTGCCGAATGAAGACCAAATTTCTGCAGTATTTATACTAAATTGGGCAGACTGCCTGGGATGAATTCTCATTCTAGGTGGAAATTCTACTTAGTATATAATATTTCCTTTTAGCCGACTTATTTCTTGGAGTACAATAACCTAATACAAGTTATCTTCTTGAGTCGACTGTCTTCTAGGTTTATTACAGGCCAACTAATTAGGGTTTCTTCTTGATTCCTCGGAATATTCTATTCTCGCCAAGCTTACACGTGGAGGTAAATACATCTCCTCGCACTACCATATCAATGATCCCTCTCCTAGATACAGAGGTATTGAAGGTACGGTCTTGAGCACAAACTTTACCATTCAATTCGTATCAACATAGTTGTTTAGATTATCTCATGACTAGATCATGAGAACCATCATCACTATCAAGCAGTCATCATTGCATCATCTCTTGAAACCATACTACTCCAAGTAATCATACATGATGTTGATAAGTCATTCACTCCACAGAGTGACAAAAGAACCATTCTTATAATCCTCAACATATGTCCTGAAGAATAAATGTCCCTAACCATTTTCCATCCGGGAAATCACGATTGATCATCCATCTAGCATTTCCAACACTACCGATAGTCTTCAAGGAAATCGAATAATGTCATTCAATAGAACACAACTGGTGGTCTATCCATATAGTACACAACTACAATCCAAGCAAGTATTAATCACACCAAGTAGCACAATAAATACTTGATCAAGGACATATAGTCATGATCAATGGAACACCATCCACCACAAGATATACATCTATTGTCTAGAGACATATAGTCTCCATAACAATCATAATATTCGATATCAACCTACCGTAGTATAAAAACATTGTTATGATATAAATTGAATCATTCTAGGGCTATTCTTCCACTCCACATCTCAGGAGATCCGGAAGAGAATTTTCCCTCAGAAGGTGAAACATCACGATGATATATCTAGACTGGCCCTTCGGGCAAGGAAGAATAATTGTCCTCGATTTCTAAGCCTAGACCATCTACACCTATCCCCGGGCCATTTCTCCGGCATTAAACAAAGTGCAACTGGAGAGAATGAATCTACCATAAGGAATGCCTTTCCCTGATTGCTAAACCTAGACCATTCACCTATCTAGGCCATTCCTCCGCAATTCAAACAAAGTGCAACCTCGTGAGAATGAATCTCCCTATAGGGAATGATCGCCCGCATCTATTTCCTAAGGGAAATGATTGTCCCGCACCAACCTCCAAAACAATCCATTATTCAAAATTTCTAACAATTGTGAGCTTTGAAAGAATGACTGTCCGGAGAGGCGAATTTCAGTCTTTTTTACCACTATTGAGAGTGACCATTAAGAAGAGATATTTTTCTAGGACCATTCCCCATGTTAACCACAAGGGAATTGCTGTTCATGTTACATCATAACCATCGAACCATTTTCATTAAAAAATGACCATTCAATCTTGAACCATTTTCTCAATCGAAATGCTTGTCCATTAGAAGTCTCAAACCAATTTCCAAACTGGAAAGGAATTACAATCTTGGACCATTTTGAATTTGGCACGATCGGCCCATAAATCATCACATTCAGTGCTCCTTCCTAAACTGGGAGTTATTTCTTCCTTTTCAATAAGGAAGTTATTTCCATGAGCTCCATCTTTAGTACACAAACTCTTTCATTTTTGGACAAAGGCTTTACCAAAATATTTGCTTATCTCCATCCTGCGGAGATATATATATTGGAGAATCACTTCTTTTCCGACTTCATCATGGAGAATGTAATGCTTGATCTCAATGTATATTTTGTTCTTCGAGAACTGGCTTTCTTTGAAGGATCTTATATAGGTCTGATCAAATATAGTATATTGTTGAATTAAACTCTTTGTTTCCTCGCTAGCTCATAACATTGTGGTAAGGGTCAAACTAGAACATATCAAAGTGGTACTTTTCCCGACATCATTAGATATTTGTCATGGATTGGAAATCCAACATCCTGATCTTCTGAGTAACCATTCTAATACCAGATCTCTAGCTATAGAAGGTTTTCACCACGTTTTTGCTATGCATTGGAGGTTCTCTCACCAAGTTGTCTCTCTTCCATCCGCATACAAAGGTCTCTTAGTATAACTCAAAACCTTCAGGTTTCTCTGCCATATGTTGTTTGTTCAATTATTATGGAGAACAATTTTTGCATCCTCATCTTGATGTAAACTCGAAACCATGGATATTGCAGATGATATAAATACTCATGTATAGGTATGTCCTGCTTCATCGGAACAAACAATCATCATAGTCTTCTCCTCCATCTAGAGAACCTCTAGTTTTGGATCTCGCAATGCTTTCATTCATAAGTCTTCCATACATTGTTCTTCATCACAACTTTTAGTTCCTCTGCTTGATTTCTTTAGTGAGTTCATATCAGGTCGGTAGTCTTGTGATTTTGGATGCAATGACTGGTTATTGTTATGGATTTTCTTTTATTTCTTGAATCTCCTTGCTGTTCTTCCCTACTTTTCTTTAAATTTTGGGTCCCCTCGGAGTTTTCTATAGATTCCATGTCCCTAAGATTCCAAATTATTTCTTTCATCATAGGATCATGGATGTGGATGACAAACTGTGTGGATATTTCTATGCCTCTTTTCAAGAAGACTTCTTCTAAAGTCAAACTCGAATATCGTGTTGTTTTTCATGGCTTCTACCATGGATATATATACCTCATCATATTCAATGGATAATATAATTTAGGATTATCTCCCTCCTATCATGTACTTCATGCATGAATGTAATGTTCTTATTTTGAAATATATAATCGATCCCTCCATCTAGAGTCCACCTTCCTCGCTTCCACATCCTATATTGCCTCATGCAAAGTGTCACAAATATTTTTCCAATTTCCCCTTGATTGCTGGACTTCTTTTCTATCTTTACTTCTTCTAGTTTTCTTCAATATTGATTCTCACTACCTTATCTTGTCACTGCTATTTACTTATGTAATAGATTCCGCATGAATTGTTACTAGGGTTTGCTGATGTACTTCATCCTTTCATGTGTATTGTAGTTTATTGTGATAGCAATTCTTATCTTGTTTTTATTCCATGGGTATATCGTTTCTTTGAACATCTTATAGATATACAAAATATGTACAAAACTATGTAAACATGGCTGTACAAGAATCCATGAAGAGTATTGTTACCTTGTCTTAGAAGAAGAAGTTTGTTTCATCTCACTTAGTCTTCCTTGAGGGTTTCCCTTCTTCAGCAATTGATGCTTCAAGGTAATCTCCTTCTTTTCTTTAGCTCGGTACAATTATTCTCCTAGTGACCATACTTTCGGAGAAGGTTAAAGCATTGTATTTATGACATATCTTTCTCTCAATTTGACTTCTTCCTTGAACCAAAATTCTGCTTTTGTTCCTGAAGTTTTGGAATCTTGTTGTGAAGGCTTGATCATTATATTTCTTTTGAGGTTTCTCCTTTTCATTGATCCTTGATTCTTCTTGGTCACAACAAGTCCAAAGTTCTTCAAATGTGGGATACCTCCCTTCCTGCTTCATTCCCTCATGAAAATGCATCCTTCATATATTGGGAAGACCATTGAGTACTATACTCACCAATTACTTCTCTGAAGTGATATCTTCAATGGCTTCTATTTGATCTCTCAATTGAGATATTCTCACAAATTATGATTCTGATCATTCATCTTCATGTCACTAGATTCATTCTTCATACTCATAACTTTTCCAATGTTTTTGATCGAGAAGAGGTTTGTTAGGTCATCATACATCTTCTTAGACAACTAAGATGGAGATGTAGGGTATCAAGTGGTATTTTTTATATAACTAATTATGATACTCATGGCATTGATGTCATTGTTCCTGAACTTCTCCATAACTTCAATGTTCCAAGGTTCCTTCTCTATTCCTCTTCAAACTCCGTTCCACGATATTTATTTTCACAATATCCAACACTTTCTCAAGTACGAGATAAAATCCTTTCTTCCATGCCTCGGGTTAGAAGCCCTTTGTTTTCCCCGAATTTATAGAGTAAGTCGTGGCTGCTTTGACTTGTTCAACTCTAGATTTGACCAAAAAATAAAACTCGATGTCTTAGCTTGTTGAGAGTACCAGAGATGCACTAGGGCAATAACTAGTCTATCCTCGGAAATTAGGGTCAATCCCTTCACCTCTTAAGGTGCTTCCAACGAGAGGATTAGGGTTTCTATAACTACACCTACTAGTAACCCTAGAGGCGTTGTTAATCCATTTCCCTGCTAGAAACCTTAATGATAGTTCTCTCAACAAGCTTAGTATCCTTATGCATATGCCCTTCCATTGTTTAGATTGAATGAAGGAGGTGTGGTTCCATAACATGTTAGAATATAATGGATGTTTCACTTAACCATAGACACATTATCACTATTTTCACCCAAACTTGTACCTAAGGCACCGAAAGCACCCAACCTTGAAAAAGAATCATTATAGAGGCAAAACCTAGGCTAGATAGCCAAACACATAGTACACCCTCCAAGGAGTTAATTCAAACATGAGTAACAAGAGCTATCAAAGAGTCCAAACCATAACTAAAAGAAAGGCCAAGCCAAAGCCAAAATGCTAGTTGCAGCAGCTACAACAAAAACTCTCCTCCAAACTTGCAAAAAAACCTATTCAAATGCTATCATGTTCAGTATGATAATTCCCTTGCTAGAATGAAGACCTAATCTCGTATTTATACTCAACATGGAAGACCTGTCTGGTCGACTTCATTCTGGGGTTAATTTCATTTCTTAGTATATAATATTTCCTTTAGTCGACTTCTTCCCTTAGAAGATAATAACCTAATACAAGCTATCTCCTTGAGTTGATTCTTCTAGGGTTATTTAGCCAACTAATTAGGGTTTCTTATTCTCCCAAAATATTCCCATTTCTAATCGCTTCATAATACGAGGTAACACCCCACAACCACCACACATCAACATAGAGGAAGGTATATGGAGAGGGAGAAAGTGAGAGATAGGATCGAGAGAGAGAGAGAGAGAGAGAGAGAGAGAGAGAGAGAGAGAGAATTGGGGAGTGAGAGAGAGGAGAGAGAGAGAGAGAGAGAGAGAGAGAGAGAGAATGGGGGAGAGAGAGAGAGAGAGAGAGAGAATGGGGAGAGAGAGAGAGAGAGAGAGAGAGAAGTGGGGAGAGGAGGATTGAGGGTGGGAGAGATAAGAAGGTGGAGAGAAGACATAGAGAGCAGAGGTAGAGAGAAAGAGGGAGAGATATGGGGGGAATGGGGAAGAGAGAGGAGGGGAGAGATGAAGACAGGAAGAAGAGGCAGAGGGAAAGGGACATGGATACATAGAGAGAGAGGGATAAGTAAAGAGAGAGTAGAGGGAGGTAGAGGTTGGAGATAGAGAGAGAGAGAGAGGAATATAAGAGGGAGGGAGGAAGCAAGAGGGGAGGAAAAAGAGAGGGGGGATAAGGGGAATAGGTGGGGAGAGAGAGAGAGAGAGAGAGAGAGAGAGAGAGAGACAAAAACATGTACATGTTATTGTTCCTAATAATGCGTGTGTTCTTTAGGAACGAGTGCACGCTCCTAAAGAATAAATGTTTTATTTTAATTTCATTTTTTTTTCGGAACACATGCAAATTCTTGAGCACGTGTTTCTTAGCAATCTGCATATGTTCTTGAGAATGTGAATGTGTTCTTGATAACGTGCACATGATCTTGGGAATGTTCCTATGTGGCCCCTTGAGTGGAGGTTCAAGNGAGAGTTTTAACAAAAACATGTACATGTTATTGTTCCTAATAATGCGTGTGTGCTTTAGGAACGAGTGCACGTTCCTAAAGAATAAATGTTTTATTTTAATTTCATTTTTTTTTCGGAACACGTGCAAATTCTTGAGCACGTGTTTCTTAGCAATATGCATATGTTCTTGAGAATGTGAATGTGTTCTTGATAACGTGCACATGATCTTGGGAATGTTCCTATGTGGCCCCTTGAGTGGAGGTTCAAGTTTTTTTTAACTTGCCGCATCAAGAATGCATGCATGTTCCTAGAAATGTGCACGCATTCCTATGGGTGCACATTCCTTATCACCCCTTTGCCACTTTATTTTCCACCAACTTTGTGTGCTCAACCTCAAATACTTTCCCACTAAGTGAGTCACAAATCTTCTTGTATGATTTGACATATTAGCACGCTTCTTTCATGATTCAACATATTAGCATATACCTTTTTATATAAATCACAACTATAAAAAAATAGTGTTCCTGACAGTCAAAGGAAGTGTAGACACTTTATTTAGTGCATGAACCAAGACCATCAATTGGAACTCATTCTTTGGCCTATGTGTGGGATTCGCAGAGTCACATTCAACTTGCATATTTACAAAAAGGTAATGTTGAGTTAGAGAAAGTTGCATATTTCTCAAACAAAGGTAAAATTTGCAGGTTGTTCAAACCACAGTAAGGCCAATCTATTGTATCCTAAAAATGCTATAAATTTCAATTTGAAGGGTCAATTCAACTGGGAATTTGGATGTCCTTTATGAAACAAATAAGGTTTTTTGAATCTCTCGATAGTTATATGCATTCATTAGAGTGACAAACCATGCACTCATGAGCGGGATGACATGACAAGAAAGAGATGAATTCATTCATAAAATTTACTGAAGGGAAGCATGGTGAGCCAGAGAATGTTTTTTGGAATGTGTCCCTTAGATATAGCCTTGAAGTGGTGGGTCAGAACGCATTGGAAACGAAAAAGGTTCAGTCAACCTCAATATAGGATCCAAGGGCTTATTTAGAATGGTTTGTTGTGAATCTAATTTTCTTGAATAACCAACATTGACATAAATGATGACCAATCCACCTATATTTCTACTGCAAATTTGATATTTCTTTCTTTTGGAAGAGGGGCGTGCTTTTTTTTTTATATTATGAAAGGAACTTATGGAAGGAAGATAGGGGAACTAACAAGAGATCAAAACGGTCCCTACTTTACAAAATGTGAGACATGCAGAATGCCTTTATTCTATTTTTTTATCTATCACCTAAAAACGGTATGCAATGGATACGATCCCACCCCCTTTCTTCTTCACTACTATAGGTGCATTATGTGTTGCTTCAATGGGTCCTTAAATGACTAAGGTTGATGCTACTAGTGATTATGTTGGGTTTGAACCTTGGTGACTAGATTTAACTACGATTTTTGTTTTACCTCACCCTACCGCATATGCTAGACATATTGATGACATTGACAGAATTGAAAAAGCACAAAAGGATCAACATAGATTTAACCCTCACAAGATCATTACTAAAAAAACTATTTCTTCAACAATGCAAATGAGAAAAGAAAAGTAATGCTCAAAAAAAAGATGCAAGAAGTCCTAGAACATGGACATGCCAAATTGCCCTGGCACAGCAAGAAAAAAATATTTTTGTTGAATGTTAGTAAGCAAGAAAAAAATATTTAAGTACATTTTCAGAATCTTTTCTTACACATATTTTGTTAAAAAAAAAATTGAATGTTTGTAAGCAATAAAAAATATTTAAGAACACATAAAACTCAATTAATAAGCATGGTATGAGCCAAGGGAAGAATATATATGGTTAAATGTATATTATATGACCCCAAGGGTGGGGGATAAATGTATATGTAATGTGTAAATATATATGTAATAGGGTCGACCTAATAGTAAAGGCGCCTCATGTGTAGGTGTGAATAAGTATATATAGATATCTTGTATTTATTATTAGAGACATGTGAATTGTGATGTATAAATGCATTTAGTTATGTGGAGGAGGTTTTGCTATTGTTTAAGGAATTGTTGTGTAAATTATATACCTTGGATGTGTGCTCCATGCTCACATTTTTACATGGTGTGTACTTATGTTTTGTTATGATATTTTAAGTATTTGGTACATAACATTTGGTATCAGAGCACTGATCCTAGGGTTTTTCTTCTTCAAGCAAGTCATATTGTCATTTCCGCTATAATTGTTTTTGGGGCCACATCAGAAATACAAATTAGAGATTTTTTAAAATAAATATCAATGTACTAGTGGTACAATTTTCAGATTTTGGGTCTTTTTACTTTTGGAGATACATCATGTGGAAGATAGATTTTTTGACTAGTTCTATAACTAGTCTCAAACAAGTGTTCCGGGTAAAAACCTAATAGATTCTTTAGAGAGAATCCAAATTTAGTGAGACCTATTGCATTGGAAATAATATATTCTGTGTTATTTCTGGTACAATTTTTAGAATAAAATATAAAATATTGGATGCATGGCATTATGTACAAGTTCGTTCTTCTGAAAAGGCCAAAAACTAGCAAGGTTTCATAAAGTTACCCTAACTTTCACTTGGCACGTCCAATTTTGGTCATACCTATGGAATTGAAAATAAGACATATACTAGTACTGCATGATGAAATTTCAAACTCACAAGGGATAAAATTTCAGAACTACATTAGAAGGAAGGTCGACCAAAAGGATAGACTCAAAATCATGGTTTTCAAAGCTATGTTCACTTAAAACTATCATAAATTTTTATTGGGATGTACAATTTAGCTGATTCAAAATCCATTGGAAAGAGAAAACATAAAACACTCTATTGGAACAAGTATTATAACTATTTAATATCATTATCCTTAATATATTGAGGTTGGAAGTTGAGGATTGTGGTTAGACCTCAATGAAGAATCAATGGGAATACCCCATTTTTATGGAGATGAAGATAAAGATGAAATAAATCCTATGGAATGGCTGAGGATGGAAAAGGAATAAGGTATGACTCCTTCAAGGTTTTAACCCTAAAAATGCAATGAAAAATTTGGAATTCTAACCCACACAGAAGACGAAGAAAAAGACGATGTCAATGGTTCAAAAGAAGGATTCCAAGGTTTCATACATAATCTGGAGGTCCCTTAGAACTAGACTCTAGAGTTTAAGATCAAGTCCCTTTCTTCAACAAGATCAAACTCAACAATGAAGAATACCTTTGCATAGGGATAAATAAAATCCTTCTCTTTTAACTTGGGTTTCTAGAAATTCGAAATACATTTTTGCAGATCTATCAATCAAGGCCAGAGACTATTGAAACAGAAAATAAGACCATTTGTAATGTAGAAGACCACCTATACTACAACATCTTTCAATATTGAAATAGTTATAATACGATCCTCCTAAACCAAAAGATAAAGAGTATTCAAAAAATTCTTCACCATATCACTAAAAAAATCTTTACCAAAATCACCATTTAGAGGAAGACGATTAGATCTACATCCAATATACAAACCACACAAAACTTCCTTCTACACGAATATTGAGCGAATATTGAGCATACCAAAAGAAGGAGGAACTACATAATAAAAATGAACCTCTACCATGCAAGAAATACATCCATGTAAAGGGGAAGAATAATTATGTACCACTTCCACTAAGGGAGAATGCAAGGAAAGAGAGACTAATGAGGAGAGAATGGCCATGCGAGACCATATTGATATTGGGATCAAGGAAGCCTACATGTGGGACTAAAGGAGAACCCTAACCATTGTTGCCTAAATTAGTCACATGGTATCCATTATTATAAAATATCACTATATATATTATTGTATAATATTAGAATATATATTAATATATAATATCAAATTTGCATATAAAAAATCAATTAAGTATCCTTATTATTTAAGGTGTAATCTTGTGATGATTTAAAAGGTTTTTTTATTAGGGAAAATGATATATTGTGTAACGAATAAAATAAAACATTTTATAAGTACTTTTATCGAAGAGATTTGTATTATTTTTGGGGGAGTATATACCAATCATAAATTATGTAAACGTTTTAAACATTATGTGATATTTGTTGTGTGAAATATGTTCATATGCCAAAAGTTAAACGATGTGTAATGAAACCATTGGTAAGCGCCCTCGCATGTCCTTCATACGATGTTAAACTAACAAAATATATATAAATGAACTTTAAAATACTAATTATATAACAAATAATAATTTAATATTAAACATTATTAAATATTTTTTAATATTATATATAACAATGAATAATAATAATAATATAAAATACATTCTTTGATAATAACAACACCTATTAGACTTTTATACACTTTAGATCAATAGCCTTATATACTACTTTTATAAAATAATTATTTGTATACATAAAATATATTAGACTATTATGAAATTTACAAATTAGTATATTATATAATGTGTAAATTACTTTTATACACTTTAGATCAATAGCCTTATATACTACTTTTATAAAATAATTATTTGTATACATAAAATATATTAGACTATTATGAAATTTACAAATTAGTATATTATATAATGTGTAAATATTATGAAATTTACAAATTAGTAGATTATATAATGTGTAAATTTTAGAATATTGTAATATATTATTTTTTTCCATTAGAAAAAAATATATTTTAATTCTATAAATAATTTTAATTCTATATAGAATCCAAAATACAATCTTCATTGTGTATATAATGCACATATCCTTAGAGTATTTTTAGAGCATTGGTAGACTATGTTGCATACATTAATATGATTTCAAATATTTATTTTTACAACACAAGAAGNTAATTTTAATTCTATATAGAATCCAAAATACAATCTTCATTGTGTATATAATGCACATATCCTTAGAGTATTTTTAGAGCATTGGTAGACTATGTTGCATACATTAATATGATTTCAAATATTTATTTTTACAACACAAGAAGAGAACTACTAGAGCAACCTAAAAAAGCATTTGCATACTATGTTGCATATATTAATATGATTTCAAATCTTTAAGATAAGAAGAGAACTACTAGAGCAACCTAAAAAAACTATACTATATATATAAAGGATGTAGTAATCAAGATCTAAAAACCTTCAAAGATATTTGTTTAGATAGATAGTTCAAAAAATGACATATATACATATAGATCTCACCCAAAGACACTCTTTTTTTAAAAATCATGTAAATGTAAAGTCCTAGAGTATATTATTAACCCTTAGTTAAATTCAACTTTAATGATATAATCTTGGGCCTGGATTATTCCCTCCTTGGAAAGGGAGTCTACCAAAGAGTTATGCTTCCTGTAAACATGTGCAAAAGAGACCATCTAAAAATGACAACTTACCTATTTTAAGAGTAAATCCTAAGAGAGTAAACATGTTTATACCGAGGCTTGAGTTACTAAAGACTTGGATAGTTCTAAGGCCTTTGTTCAGGGAAAACTTAAGTAAGTATAAAAATTCTTTGAAATCTCCAATGTTCTTTCTCCATGAACCTAGATTTTCTTTCCTTGTATAGTAATGGGTATAAGAAAGATATATACATATCCAATTCCATTAATCTATCCTCGCCCTTGATAGCCCCCTTAAAAAAATTTCTGTGGAGAAGAAATATCAATCACTAATTCATTGATTGACCTAGAATTTATGCCCTTATATATGGTCTGGAAAGTATGAAGAAGATCCAACACCTGAGAAGTTATCTAGAAGGAGAGAGTTTCTTTATCCTCAAAATATATATGCATTCCTAACTACCCATATACCCCAAATAACCAAGTATGGAACATCTCTTAATTTTTTTAATTCCCTCTAATTAAAACATTTATTCGTATTATCATTGAATGATTTATTCGACCATAGATTTGAGAAACTCGGTTGTTCTTCCACCTCTTTCCACACTTTCATAGAGAAGGAGTAGCTCAAAAAAAGTTGTGAGTTATTTTCTTCATTTGATTTTCACATACAACACCAATCATGCCCTATTTTATTCATTCTTTGAAGTTTCTTTTAATTCAACACTTTGTTGATCATAACCAGCCCCAAAAATAGAATAAATATAGTTGGAACTCACAGCTTCCACATATTTGACCACCACCAAGCTTCTTCTTTTGGAGGAGGAATTTGTATAGAAAAGTAGTCTAGATTTTGTGTATACACCCCTCCATATGTGTTCAAGGCCCAACACAGTTCATATCGTGTATCATTTAATATTATGTGTTCTTTCATTAACTCATTCAAGAAGAATTACCATATCAATCCCAGAATTACCATATCAATCCCAGACCATTAACTATACCTATATCCTGGGCTAAGAGCCATCCTTCAGACCAAACTGAGGTGTTATGAGGCTTGTCTATTCTATTGAGTATACATATCCCCATATATTTTAAGTACATTAATGGGTCATATGGAAGGAAAAGTTTTGGACCACAAACCAAAATAACATCTAAACCAACACTTACTTGTGTCCAATTACCCACATTCCTTTCCAAATATTTTCCAACGACAACAAATGCTACATGTAATTGGCATCCCTCAACATTCTTGATTTGACCAAACTCATGAATGATCCCATTTTACATGACGCCACTTGGCCCAATATTCCTACCAAACTACCTTTAGACATTCTGAAATTTCAGGGAAAACTGGGGGAAGATCCCGCTTACCATGTTATGAAATTTCAGTTATGGTGCTATTCAAATAGCATCATGGATGATTCCATCTACTTGAGGTTATTTCAAATAACTCTTATGGGATCATCAACCAAATGGTATGTGGACGAAAAGTCAAGGTCTCATGTGACCATTGAATCATTGGCCAAGGCCTTTTTTTCCTTTTTAGAACTATCGGTTTGTCATGATACTGGCTTAGAACTACTCTTTGAGTTCAAACAAACCACTGCTATCGATATAGCCAACCACATCCATGAATGGCATCGGTGACATAGTTTTTGCAAAGTGGAAACCACCAAAGAACAACGTCTTGATTGGTTTCTCAAATCACTTGTCTTTGTTATTTCCAATGATGTGGCATCCACTTTTCCTCAATTAGAAGAGGAAGACATCAGTAAGGCCCAATAGTTTGACCTCATATATGCTCAATCAGGTTCCCTATACACAATATTACTTGATGCACCCAGACCCATACCATTCAACCAGGAAAAACCTGGGATATCCCACACCTAGGATGGCCTGATTAATTCTATGAACCATCTCAACCCTTACGACTAACCATAACCCATGAACGGGCACCTCAATATCTGCAACCATATGGAGGGACATCTTATTACCCTCCTCCCACTCACCAATAGTCATATCTTGTTTATACCCCTCCACCAATGGGTGGATCCTCACCAGTACCCATGATGCGTCTGGTTTCTCAACCAAGTATGAGTTCACCTTATACCTCCACATACAACCTTAGTAGTAGTGGAAGTGATTCAACTTCTTACATACCATATGGATCATCTCCACAAAACAATCCATATTTTCCATTTCTTGGTCCTCCCCAACTAGTTTCTCCTCCACCAGGACAACCACATGCCAACGTTAACTTTGTTCAACCCTCTCCCATTCAAAAACTTCAAAATTTTGAACAAACGAATACGAAAAATATGACCCATCCTCCAAATAATGCCAAGAATAAACTGAAAAAATGAAAAAATAATAACCTGGGACGCAGTGGAAATAATCCCCAACAAAACCATCCCACTGGGGGCAACCAGAATCAGGGAAATCAAAACCCCTAAGGGGGCACCAAAAGAAATCAACCACGACAAGAGAAGAACACTAACCTCAAGAATAACTTCCCTTGCACTCTATGTGGTGAGTATGGACATTATACACACCACTGCCCCCAAATTGTTGATTTCAAATGGATGAAGGAATCCATGAATGTGCAACATCCCCCAACCCTACCTTCCCCTCAGCAGGCCCCACAACAGTATTTTCAATATCCACCTATGAAAGTTTTTCAAAACCCCATTCAACACCAAGGTGTGATGAATAACTAACATGAGGTACACCATGCTCCACCCCAAATGGGGCAGTATCAAAACCCAAGTCCCAATCAAACTGAAAATCTAGTTGATCGCAATATCCTCCTTACCAGTGAAGAAGAGATTCTTCTAAAAACACACGATCACCAGTACAATGTTCCCCTTGAATCTACCCCAACCACCTTGAAAGTGGCTCTAGCTACAACCAGACAACCATTGATGATTACATGCCTTAACATTGAACACAACCCTTTTATACCTTGTATTTTTTTACGTCGGAACGTACATAACCCTCATGTTGGAGGATCCCATAACTATAGTCTAGTCAATGAATTAGCATAGTCCCCTGCAACCATGTATATATTGGAGGTCCTCCAAACTAGTCGAACTCAGCGGAAATCATTGATTTCCACCTTGGGGGTAGTCAAACCAACTGATACTAGACTCATCACCTTTGATCTAGATAGAAAAGAACCACGCCTCCCCGCCCTAGTAGATTTTCATATACCAGTTAATATCTGGAACATCATAGTTCATCGATGCATCATCAATGAAGGTGCATCCACATGCATCATTTCCAAAGTAGTATGGCGGAAACTTGGCTCACTAAGCTCATTGAATCTTCCATCAACCTGAGAGATTATGACGGTCAAACATCATCCTCTGAAGGGATCTTCCAAAATGTCCCTGTAGAACTTGGGTGAAAAACCATCCTCATTGACATTGAAGTTATCGACGCCCCAGTCGATTACAACATCTTGTTCGAATGTAGCTACATGTATGCTATGAAGGTGGTATCTTCTTCTGTGTTTCGAATGATGATGTTCCCCCACAATGGGAAAATTGTCACCATCGACAAACTTACACATTATGAGGCTAACCATTCCGCCAACATTGATAACATTACCCCTGTTTTCCGCACTAGCTCTGACGCTTTTTCGGTCACTGAAATGGGTCCTGGAATTTTCAAGGACCCATCCTTACTGGGGGCATATCATGAAGTACCACCTCTCCTACACCCTTCATCACAAGTGTGTGTAGTATATTATAATGGAACAAATATCAAATATAATACTCCTCCCATAGAGGCCCCTCCCCACATCGAAGTTCCACCAATTGGAGAACTATTACCTCAAAATTTCCCTAGGAACCCCACTACACCACTTATCCTAGATTCCCCCCCCCCTCCAAGGGGAAATCCTAGTTTGGGAGATATTTCCCCAAGGCATTACCCAAATTCCATTTTTATAACCCCCACATGGAGTCCAAGCATACCCAGTAGCTTCTACTCTCACCCTTCCAAACATGGTTCTTTCCATCCATGTATGGTATATCCATCCACCAGGGATGGTCCCTACTCCATCTATCCCTCCTCAGACAGAGGAATTACTGATGCATATCCTAGTAGAGGCTCCTATGACACCACCCCCACCCCCAACTAGAAGCAACACCACCACCACTAGGGGAAGATGAAAGAAGAATGATCCCAAAGATGCACTTCCTCCCCAAGCTAAAAATCCTTCTGCGCTATGTGAAAGAGAAGGACACCCCACTAACATATGTCCTACTCTTTCTGAGTTACACAATCCGATCCAGTTCCCTATAGAAACCACATTGCTTTCCACTCCACCAAGTACGTCCAATGCTACCATAGAGTCCTCAGTCATGTACACAATAAAGGGTTGTGAACCAAATTCACTTGTTCCATGTGTTCAAAATATGGCCACTACACTCATCATTTGCCATCTCTACCTACATTTCTCAAAACGTTAGCCGCAATATGCCACACATCTTAGCTAGAGCTCTCTCAACACTCCATGTTGAGTCTCACATTACTTATATTAGATATATTTTGTCGTCATCCCCTAAGTGAATGAGGTATGCTCCATAGTATCGAGACATTTACTTTATGTCCAAAAGTCCCTCGCACCATGTACATGATATCCCGTCTATGTCCTCACCACTTGAGGCCACTAACACTTACCCATCGACAGCTCCCCCTATTACCTCTGAGGATCCTCTTTATTCCCGCATTTTTCACTGCGATGAAGATATCCTGGAGGAACTCACTACCCCTAATTTCCCATGGAATGCACTCCATCATCGATTGCTTTTTATTTCAAAAGAGGCCTTTCACACTCCTATCCAAACATCCATGTGTGCAATCAAAACCAAGGATTTTATTCCTTTAGGGCATATAGAATGGTTCAACAACCCTATCTCTACCCCATATTCTTTTGAATAAGGAAACATGGCCAACATCACCCCCACCTTCAAAATTGACATTTCCATTAAACCGAGAATCGTAGAAGAAATCACCATTGGCGCTACATGCTCCCCTGAA
>SNQJ01S0078214.1:14953-36366 GCA_010110895.2 Picea sitchensis
CCCATACGTATCTACGCTCATGAACTGTTTGTTGTTTGCGTGGTATGGACTGCCCTTCGTCTCTGCTAACAACCTTCTTGTGAGCACTATAAATGGCACCGGGGCTACCATGGAGTTGGTTTACGTTTTCTTGTTCCTTTTTTATGCTCCAAAGAAAATGAAGGTATAAATATGTAGATAATACCATTGTTGTTGACATAGTTATTTTAGTGCATTCGTTTTAGATCGTCTGATCTTTTGATGATTCTGAATCATNTTGGTTTACGTTTTCTTGTTCCTTTTTTATGCTCCAAAGAAAATGAAGGTATAAATATGTAGATAATACCATTGTTGTTGACATAGTTATTTTAGTGCATTCGTTTTAGATCGTCTGATCTTTTGATGATTCTGAATCATTTCGCTTTTTTTTTCATGACTTCAAGAAAGAAAAAACCGATTTAAGCTCTTAGCATCAAAAGTATGATTTATGTGAGGGGAGGGGAGGGAAACTGCTTCTAATGGGAATATGGATATGTAGTGTAGGCCAATATCTTTAGTCTGTTCATGGTGTCTATTCGCTCTGGTATCTTTATTTGCACTATAAGGAAATATCCGAAAGCTATTATGCACGGGTTACCTGCTACCATATTTTCTATTTGCATGTATGCCTCTCCCTCGTCTGCAATGGTAAGCTCTAAAACCCAAAGGTAATTTACCATGTTAAATTATGTAACAAATAAAAGATTCTCTATTAATGTATTCTCATGTTAAAGTATGTAACAAATAAATGATTCTTTGTTCATGTATTCCCTTTAATTTGTACCAATTCTGCATATTAATGAACTAAACAAAATAATCATTTCAAGTTTACACAAACTTCGCCGAGTTGTGTTTGAAGTTTGCATATTAATGAACTAAACAAAATACTCATTTCAAGTTTACACAAATTAGTAAATTGCATTATATCATCATGTAAATTAATTACTTTAATTTATACATTATTATTATTATTATATATTACATTTATGTGATACTTAATTAATACACTAATTATACATTAACTATACATTATTACATTAATGTATATATTATACAAATATATTAATGTATAAATTAATATAATAATGTATAGTTAATGTATAATTAGTGTATTAATTAATTATCATATAAATGTAATATATAATAATAATGTATTAATAAAATAAATTATTGTTTTATATTAATGTATTTTATTAATACACTAATTATACATTAAAATTACATTATTACATTAATTTATACATTATACAAACATATTAATGTATAATTAATGCATTAATTAATTGTTACATAAATATAAAATATACTTATAATGTATTAATGAAATACATTAATGTTTTATATTAATGTATTTTGAATTAATTTATACATTAATATATTTGTATTAATATATTAATGGTAGTCCCAAGGCATGTAGGCTGTCAACTAACAACACCCACTTTCTAAAAGTGGTTGATATATGTCGATCGGCGTCATTTTTCACGCGTCATTTTTCACATTTCCAAACTAATGACGTAGATCGACGTATATCAACCCATTTTATAAAGTGCTTGTTGTTAGTAATAGATCTACACCATTATCAGCGCATCTCTCCTGACAAAGATCCTCTTAAAAAATAGTCTGGACAACATTTCTCTGTCCACATGCCCGTCTCCTCTGCAAATGTCTTGAGCAGTCAAAATAACCGTTCCAACAATCTTCTGGCTCTTTGATGACCAGAGATTACAGATTTCACTTAGGATAAAGGAACATAATACAAGCACCAACACACCTTTTGCACTTTACTCACACATCTATGGCTTTAAGCCTGATCTATATCCTTAAGCTCTGATACCACTTGTTGGGCTATCAATTCACATAGATCTAACACACAACAGAAACTAAAAGAGACAAATGCACACAGATGAAATCACACATAAGAATAGATATTTTTGTGGTAAAAACCCTTCTTCACCTGATGAGGTAAACATGGTGAGGTAAACATCCACGGTAAACATGGTGAGGTAAACATCCACGGGACAATGGCAATCATTTGATTACAAAAGAACACATATTTTTGTGGTAAAAACCCTCCACCTTATGAAGTAAACATCCACGGGACAATGGCAATCATTTGATTATCAAGAAAACCGGGAGATTGCAATCATAGCTGGGCAACCAGGCAGCCCAGGAGACAGCTTGAAGCCTGTGCTCAGTATTTGCCTCTCATGCATACCTATTTAAGTAATTCTCTCCACAGTTACATGAAACTGAATAACTTAATTGTATCCCTAACTTGGACTAGTTAGCCTCAACCGAAAGCAAGATAATAGGGATCTACAAGATGCCAATATCCAATGGAATTGGAAATTGGTTGTCATAGTTTCAACATTTGTTGCAGGCATAGTGAAAGGGAATGTAACTTCAACACATTCATACACCAGTGATCAGGTGATTGGATTGTGTAAATATTTTAAAGAAAATTTAGTTGGCAAAATTGAATAGACGGTTTCCACATTTCTTAATGACATTTTTAATAAATATATTTGATTGAGTTAATGTTATTCAATAATTCGAACCAACCACTGTTATTGTTTCACCTAAATGGTTATAGAAATTAATTAATTTAAGATTCGGTAGTTTAATGTAGAGTCTGTTGGATGAAATACTGTGACAAGAGAAGAGAAAGGGCGACAGCGCTAAAGATATATCGAAGACAATATCTCTAGTGCTTCCCAATCTGACGAACAAGCTCAGCGGTATTTCTATGCGTGTGCTCACTCCCACCGTTTCGATGGTGGATTTGGTTGTGAACGTGGGGAGGAAGGGAATCACGGTAGAGGATGTGAAGAGAGTCTTCAAGACGGCTGTTGCGAATGAATCCCTCAGAGGAATTCTTGTAGTGTGTGATGAGTCGTTGGTGTCCATGGACTTTCGCGGTTCCTTCGCTTCAGTCACCGTAGATACTACACTCACCACGGTCGTAGGAGAGGACATGATTAAAGTGGTCAGGGGGTACGCCAATGAATGAGGTTACAGGTATTCTCACACTCTACTTTTTATTATTTATCCAACTTCTAGTATTTGATGTGTTTCCATTGTCATAAACAACCAAAGAGTTCTAGATCTGGCACACATAGTGCAATACTGATGGGCATTTTCCACTGGCGAATCTTCTTTTGCTGACCTTCACTACGCCAACAATATATGGACGGTCGATTCAGAGCACGCTGAATGCAAAATACACGACACTTAATTTTATTGCCGTTGGCTACTTCCTCTTTAGACCCTTGCCTTTTAGTCACAGGGCATAATAAATAAAAATAAAGGAAGAGGAAGAAAATTAAATTAATGGAGATTTCGAAATTCCATTTTAATCTGAATCTTTTATGCTTTTGTCACATTGTCTTTTTTATAATATATATAAAAAACAATAATAATAATGAGAATACTTATTTTGTAAATGTGGATTTTCTTCTTCCATAAGTTGTAAAGGTGGGTTTGAGTTTGTAGATGGTTATGCAAATTCAGATTTGGCTTTTTTCCTTTTAAATCAAAATAAAACAATTTCATGCTATGCTTACATTTTTATGTCATTTTAAAGAAAAAATTCAAACTTTTTTAATTTAATCAATATCTAGTTTATAATTTTCCTTCACATAATAAGAGTTATAATGAGTTTTTAGGCCGAAAGGAAAAGAAAGACTACACCTATTGGAAATGGACACATTTAATATGTTTTTAATCTTTAATGAGTTTTTTATAAACATGATCAAATGTAGATCGAATATTCTTCATCATCACACTAAATGGACGATTCTGATTTGAAATATTAACTTCTTTGCTTTTATAAAAGCATATGTTTCTGTATTTACTTTTTCACATTAATTAACAAGTTTATGTAATTAGCAATAGAGTATGTGATTAAAGTAATATGGATGAGTGATAAATATGGATGTAGGGCAAGTGTCAAAGCTCATGATATCCACTTCCTCAGTTATTTATTTTACGCCTATTTTTTTTTTCGGATGGATGGTTGTTGGCATGTGGCTGCGATTGTTTCATATTATGGCCGGATGGATGGTAGTTGGCGTTTCATATCATGGCCACCTTTATGTGATCATATATTGCCATCGTTGTTTCTTGCACGTATTGGACTTATGTGACCAGATATTGCTTATTGTTGTTATGTTTCATATTATGGTCACCTTTATGTGACCATATATTTTCATTGTTGTTTCTTACACATATTGGACATATGTGACTAGATATTTCTATTGTTGTTACTCGCATGGATTGGGTTAGAGAACTAGTAATAAAAGTATGATTTACTCTCTCCTATTTAGAATTTTCATTTATTGTTTACCGGTTTGATTTTTTATTTAGGTTTTTGATTTATAGCCACGAACAATTTAGGTTTACAAAATGTCAATTCGTAGAGAGTTAGATTTCAAGAGAGGCCGCGACATGGAATGTGTTCATTGCCGACGGTTTATGTAATTAGAATCAGTGCTCAGCTGTCATGGCGTCTGGTTTTTGTACATGTTTATGGTGTATGTAGTTGTAATAAGTGTAAATTTCACTATATTTAAATCATGAAATTTTTTTCGGGAATATTTTGACATAAATTTGCAAGAAATCATCCTCGATATTTAGATTTTCATGTAATTTGTTTTTCCATCTAAATTATCATTTAGAGTCTGAATTAAATAAGTTCATAATTTAATTTATAAAATTGAATGGCGCATGCATATTGGAGGAAAAAGTTGCAATGGTAATTGAGGAAGCAACGGACATAGGAGAAGCCATCGTTCGACTGTTCAAAAAAAAACACAGAGGATTTTTTTTTTTTTTAAAGATATGTAAACATTCATGGTCAAGTATAAGAGATGGTAGTTGGATTTAAATGCTTTAATTGGATTAAAATGGCGAGAACTCAATTCGCGCGGATTTAAATGCTTTAATTGGATTTAAAACGGCGAGGTGTCAATGTCCCAGAAGAATACTGGATCCACTTAAAAAAACGCATCCCCTCAAACAACATCCACCAGTCATTGATGACCCAGGAAAAATATTTTAACGGAAATAATTATGGAAATTGAAAATATATTATAATGACATGACACGTTTTGTATTAAAAATAAAAAAGTGTATCCCCTCAAACAACATCCACCAATCATTGATGATCCAGGAAAAATACTTCAACGGAAATAATTATGAAAATTGAAAATATATATTATAATGACATGACACGTTTTGTATTAAAAATAAAAAGGAAGATAGGTACAAAATATGTCAGTTATCTATTTAGGTTCATTTTGTTTTGATTCTCATGCTATATAAACAAGGGTTGCATGGCAACGCAGTCCCTGCCAAATTAATTGGGAAATGTATGTTGAATAATGAAATTTAATATAATAATTGAGGGTTGTTTGTTATTCAAAATGTATAATGAATCTTTATATTTAGATGTGGTGATTGGTGAAATTCATTAGAAATAAATACCAATATAAATATAATAATGCATAATAATAATCACAGTATAACTTTTATATTTAAATGTGGTGATTGGTGAAATTCGTTCATTATGTAATTAATTCTATATATTGAAAAGCGTGTAGGGGAGCAATAACACTTCAATTCTATCAATCAATTAGAAATGAGAAACACAAATATTTGTATTATATCAAAAATATATATTTGTTTCTAATATTAAACATTACATTGCATACACAAATTTATAGTAAAGGGCAAATTAATATACCACATCAATGACACATCAAAACCAAACTCATTGCTTTATGGTCCATATGTAATGAATTCATGTAATTTGTCTTTTGTGTGGATGCAACAACCACCATTACACGTGAAACAAAACACAAGGGACCTAACGAGATTTCATATATACAAAACATTGCCAACTACTACACCTAAGGAGGGGATCTAATAAATACATAAAGTCTAATGTGTCATAGCCTTAATGGTACTTCTACTCATGCATGTGCACGGTAAAGCCCATCAATAAAATTTCAGCAACTTATTATGGCAATTTAAACTATACCAAATGGTGAGAATCTTTCCAAAAAGAGATATAAAATTACTTTTTAATTATCATGATAAATTTCTCTGTGGCGAGAGCTCTTAATGTTACAGTGCATGGTAGATATCATGTTACTATGAAAAACTCTTATAATTCTCATAGTGATATGTTACATATACAACAGAGCTGCCGGACATCATTCCAAAGCGTGTAATAGGCATCAAAATTAGGTGCCCTTTTAGATTCTTGAAGGATAGAGAGTGTATTTATCTGCATCGAAAATTTTAAAAGTTACTACATGGAAACTGTCCAATATATCGTATGAAAATAATGATTTAAATCATTGCAGTCAATGTTTATTGAATCTTCCATATATACCACATCCATTTTTAAATAATGATTCAACTCATTGCATTCAATGTTTATTGAATCTTCCACATATACCACATCCATTTTTAAATAACGATTCAAATCATTGCTTTCAATTATATTCAACAAATTATTCAAATCATAGCTATCAATGAATCAACAATTCTTTTAGCAATCAGAACTTGTCAAGCATTACTTTTCCATTTACATGGTCATAAAACCACATACCAAGGAGCAGATGATATAAGGTGAGCTCTATCAGTGCGGCAGTTGATTTTTGTCCTCTCAGGCACATGCTTGTAAGCTGCACTTGCAGTCAGTAGATGAGCATATGCCCACACAAGAGCAATGCAAATAAGCACCGGAAAGCGCTCAAAAATAGGTAGATCTCTCACTTGGATATGCTTCAAATACTGCATCAGAGGAGAGGATCAAAACCAGTCAAGCAATGACCATAAATTGCAATGCATCCAAAGCTGCTTAATTAAGTAATTTATTGAAAAACATCCCAATCTTCAGATTGAGCGATCGCCTTGATGATGGACTCATATTGAAGCAGTCTGAAACATTGGCTTTCTAAACTAGATGCAGGTTTCCATTAAAATTATAAAACATTATTAATACCTGTGCAAATCCAACAAATATAATGAGCATTGGCAAACCAATTTCCACGCATTTACCAACCTGAAATGTTAAAAACCATGCTTTAGAGTTACAGCTCTTACATGAATATCCCTTTCCATATATATATAAGAAAGGCCTGGACTATAGACAGGAAAGGAACAACACCCAACCAAAGCGCACTAAAATCTTCAGATTATTGCTAAATGTTGAATTTTGATAAATGGATAGGTGCTACCAATTCATTTCATTGAGAACAGTAAAGTTGGTGCTCCTTACCCCAGGAAAACCACGCTCAAACAATCCAAGTCCAACCAAAGCTATAACTGGTGTCATACCAAGTGGACTGAAAAATCTGAAACAGATCCCTAGGAGAGTCAAATTAGAAACCATGACGAATATCTCATACAGTACACATGAAAAGACCTATGATGTGTTTTAAAGCTGGTAATGCAGTAACATATCGAGAAAAGATACCCCAAAGTTGGCTGTAACCAAGGATGATCTGCAAGCTTGATGAAGCAATCAATGCTCCTTGGATAGCTCGCATGGTATGAATAAATCTCTGCAAGGAAAAATATCAAATGTTAAGCAATGCAGATTAATTTCAACTTAATCTTCATTGGTATACTTTTCGGTGTTCACAATCAATCTGCAGCTTGAACATCAATAGCATATGTACTGTATCAGTTTTTATTGATATCTACACAAGCCTACCTCATGGTCGTCTGGAATACTCCGGAGCGATGAATCATTTATAATGGATGTTATTGGTATGATAAATGCAAATGAACCACCGACAACTGTTGGCAAACGTGTTCCAAATAATGACTGTAGAAGCGTATTGATCCCAGCAACAAATAACAATGTCTGTATTACTCGCACCTTGTCATGCTATTTCAGATGAATAATCAATTGAGGCTACAGTCCACACAATCACCTTGAGGTTCCACAAAACTAGAGCCAATTTAAAATCAAAGATCATATGAGGAGGCACTTACATCATTTCCTCCCATCGCTGGAACAAGAAAAGTTGGAACCATGACTGTGGTTCCCAACATCAAAATGTAGTGTTGAAAACCCAAAATAATTGTCTCCGCTGCACCAAGACAATTAATATTACTATCAGAAAACAGAAGCATTTGTATCGGCAGCCACACCCAACAACATATGACAGAAAAATGTTCTCACTAAATTCAAGCATAGAACACAAAGGTTATATACAAGCAAGTGCTTACATAGAAAGTGCATGCTGGGAAAACCCTAAAATAGCTGCAGGGGCATGTTGAATGCAAAGAGCTTTCAAAGAGTGAAAGTAAAGCAAGGATATTCCTGACAGCTCTATACAGAATGGAGCTTGCAGGCATGCTCATTTTAAGACTCAAGTTTTACAAGACTTGAACTTCTCATACAGCAAGTATAACCGCCTCTCCTCTCAACTCTAGGCATTTTAAGTTTAGATGATGCCTTTAAACAAGTTCGATAAAGGGAGGAGGTTTCAATAAATGTGCCAAGGCATAATCAAAGACAAACACAACATCCCAACTCCTCAGAGTTGTAGCATTTGACCAAGGCCTCCTAACCAACCTAGCTCAACATGCTAGGATTCGATCGAACTCGGATCATCTTTCCTAACAGGACACCTTTTAAAGTTCAATGTTGAATTGTGGATTGTTATCTCTGGGAGTCGGTACACCATAACCAAGAAACTTATGACAACATAATACCCCTCACATACCAATACAACTCACCCCTGGTATTCACTTCAACAACAACTGCAATGGCTCGGTCTGAGATCAATATACTGTAACAATGAGATTTGTGGGCATGCTGATCCCAAGAACCAACTTCCTCGTATAACTACACCATCTCCCTCAGATACCCAGTGGTTCTAGAGTAATCCTACTCAGAGAGCGGATCCGCTGGGCGAAATGTGATTGATCGGTTGTTTTGCAAAGATGGCGTAGATTCGAGGAAGCACGGTGAATAATGAATACTTGGCGGTGAAAGCCAAGCGGGTTGTTTGATTATTTAGACCCTTGGTTAATGAGGAGCCAAAATATCATAAATAAATAATGTGGGGCAAGATTATTTGAAGAAGCCACATTAAAGAACAAGTCAAGCATTCATAACAGTCAAGTTAAGCGACCAATTGAATTCCGTTCATGATAAATGCAACGATGGCGGGGTGAAGCTACACATTCGAGAAGGCATAGCACCGTGTTTAAAAGCCAGCGCCATACAAAAAGCGAGATCAGCACTCATCGCCCGGTAAAGCTCTCGGCTTAGGGCTAAGTCGCGGTCATGGCCATGTGAAATGACATATTGATTCGAGAAGCAAACTGGCGCAAGGGTATGATGGCGGCTGTGAGTTTTAGCTGTTTGATGAAAACTTCGTTGTTATGATAGGAAAATGAGTAGAAATCGAAAGCTGTATTATGGATGAGAGATCTGGGGGAATCTGCCAGATGAACTTGTGGATACGGTGATCGAACACCTACCTATTACATCTGTGATTAGGGCTCAGCTGGTATGTAAGCGATGGCGTTCGGTCATTGCTTCACCGTTATGTTATCACGAGTCTGATACGCCATCGCTGATGCTGCAGAACAAGGATGGGGATGGGCGATGGTTCTTTGATCTGAACGTAGAGGGCGACCAGGCATGCTTCTAAGATGTTTAACGACCCTGGATAAGAAATTGTGTTGCACACACACGGAACAGTCAAGGAACAAGCAGATAGGAGGTAACAATGTAATTCACAGGTGCTACAATAGGAACTTTATGGCAAGAAGCTAATGCTCTGAGGAGTCTGGCAGAGTTAAAATGAGACTTCAAGGAGACACAACGATGACATCAATGGCATGGCTTTCCAGCAATCGGTACAGAACGATCACCATCGATTAGGGTAGAGTGTAGGTGAAGATCAAACGATGGATAGCTAGCGAGGCACAGATCGAAGGAATTGGAGGGAAGGTTTAAGATGGTCGGAATTTCGGATAACGAGGAATGGATGTTGTGGCATGGAAAAGACTGAATGAGTTAATCGCAGACACGATGGCAGTTCATTATATGATCTATATGATCTCAGGTTACCGGATCATTAAAAATATCGGTAAAAACAGCGATTATTAAAATGCATGAAAGGACTGCTAACGTGCACAGTGAAGTGAAGGGTGGCGGTTGCTTCTTGTTTTAAATATTATTTAATGTATGGAAAAACGTGAAGGCAACAATAAGACATAAAATACATTAGCTAATCAAAAATGAAAAAAAATAAAATATTTTTTTTGTGTAAAAAATAATCCGTGCTGCGATTTCCCTGCCATTACCGGTTGAAATAAATCAAAATCTACAGTAAGCTTCAATTAATGTGATCAGCGATGAACTTCAGCTATTGAGTCCTGACGCTTTGGCGGGGACTTTAAAATGAAAAAATCAATAATGCAGAGAGAGTGAAGATTAGATCCAGAATTCAGACTCCTTTATGAAAAATTCACAACTCGCATTAATAAAAAATACCAAACAATTATAAAAGCGTTTGTAATGGAATAAACATGATTTGTTTCTCCGATGCAAGTGTTTCTTATCAATACAAACACCAAAAATGTGATCAATGCAAACTCCTAGAGCCATAACTTGAGCAGTGGCATCAAAGCTTTGCTACTGCCATGATTACGATGGGAATGATTATCGAATTGACATGCAACTAGGGAGAAATCCGTCACAAGTGTAAGTTCATCAACAACTCATAATCCAATTTAGATTTAAAATATTTCCATCTTATCATGACTCGATGATGGATTTTGCAGTGATGAGTGGTTTGCATGTTGATACTATTGCCTCATCTTTTACATCCAGTTACATTAAATTTAACATCCTTATTGTGCATACTCCATCATTCCATAAAGCAATGCAAGCTGCCATCATAGGCCTCCATGTAGTAACTCTCCGCGAACTTTCTTCTAGGTTGTTTTACTCTAGTAATAATGAAATCGAGTTTTTAAATTAGATTAAGTATT
The DNA here is from genome assembly GCA_010110895.2 of Picea sitchensis. Classification (NCBI taxonomy): domain Eukaryota; kingdom Viridiplantae; phylum Streptophyta; class Pinopsida; order Pinales; family Pinaceae; genus Picea; species Picea sitchensis. The sequence goes on from SNQJ01S0078214.1 coordinate 26,003, forward strand.
AATTAGTTATAGAGATATATTAATTAGGGTTAAGTTTAGTAGAGTTATTTTAATTATTTGATTATATTTATTAAATCAAAAATACAACAAAAAAGAGAATATGAGAATGTAAATTACCCCAAAACATTATTATATAGAAAATAAATTATTTACTATTTAATTACAAAAACATTAATATTTGATTACATTTATTGTAGCGAAAAACACATTGATATGATAAGACAAAAAAGACAGTAATACCATAAATTTGCATTTTATAATTCACAACATGTAAATCGATATCTGTATAAGCATAAAATGTTAAGATGTAGTAAGTTTGATGATTTCCTTCCTCGCAAAGATACATCATTAGGCCAATGGGAATCTCACATGAAAAGATTTAAGTATAGTTCAATCGCTTAAAATGTAGGAAGTAGAATATTCTGTACAAACCATTTATTCCCTTTTATGCAAGATCATTATGGTGAGAATAATCATAGACAACGATATTGTGTTGTTGCTGAGGCATAGTAGAAAGGTAACTAACACATTCACTTTACATTCAGGAACTGTTTAATTGATTGTGTAAAAATTTTTCACAGAAATTTAGGTTGTAGAATGGAATAAGATGGTTTCCACACATTTGTTAGTGTTTTTTAATAAATATATTTGATTAAATTAACGTTATTAAAGAATTCAAACATGCTTGTTATTATTTCCATATCCAGACAAATTCATGAGAATTAATTAATTTAGAGATTGGGCAATTTAATCTCAGAATGCGTTAGTTCAATACAGGCAAGAGAAGAAACAGAGGCGTGGCCTTCTCGACATTGAGCACATATGCATCAGAATATCTGGTGTTGTAGAATAAAACCCAGTTTCCAGCTGCGTGACACATTTATCAGATGTTATACTCCCGTGTTTTGATGGTGGTTTAATTAACAAATGAGGAAAGGCATTATAACACAACTTTTATTAGATTACTTACCGATTCATTATCTGTTACATTTGTGGCAAACCTCAGAGCTCCTTTGATAGTTATCGGATCTAACTTATTCCAATTATGGAATGAGAGGTTGAGCAGATATCTCAACCATAAACACGAATCTAGGATCTAATAAATCCAACTCCTAACAAAATCCTAATAATAAAGGGTCTACAACTCTTGAGATTGGCTCTACTTCTTAATACATCATGTTAGATAAGTAGGAATTATATTTCCAACACTCCTTAATGACTACTTATCTAAATATCTTTATCACTGTCATGGCTTCAATTTTTTCACTTGAGCTTGCTTTACTATGGGCTCCATCCTTGAACTTTCTTTGCTTCCTTTTGCTTTCCATATAATTAATGATGTCCTCCATAAAACACAATCCATCTCACCGGGAACTTATGGGCCATCTGCGTGCTTGGCCCAATTCTCTAGGAATTGTTTTTATTCAAGCTCATCAATGTTAATCTTCTAAAAGCGTAACTTGGCGTTCTCACACTTTGAGATTCTTCCTTCTCACATCCCCACCTTGAATCTAAGATCCAAAGTCTTTGATTCAACATCAAGCTAGCATACAACTATACCGAGTACACCCGCCACCCTCGTACCTACCTAGTGGTTGATTCCAACGATACAACTTAACCTCTCTACCACTTGAGAGTATCACATCTGTGATCACACACTTCGTGTTACACAACATATGCATGTTTATGCCTTACTAAAAGGGCTTACAACAGAGCACGGGGGAATTTAACTCTATGGCTAAAAACACAACGGACAATAACACGGGGTGCGGTGCAACCCAGATCATGCACTTGCAACAATTCAATGAGGGCACATAAAATATCGTAATACTCTTACCAATCCCTTGTACCCAATACAAGAATACGTACATATGTCCATTTGCATCTCATCAACATTCTTGAGAAAGACACAACCACTTCACACAACTTAAATAACTATTATCACACCTTCAAACAAGAAAAAACAAGAAATATAAGCACAACTCAATCTTACTTTCTCACTTTTGTGACTTAATTTTGAGGATGTATGAGTCTGACGGAATGAGCACGTACACCTCACATCATTTTGTGCTTGCATGTATTAGAACAACAACAAACTTCCAGCGATGACCTCACCAAACTTTCTGAATCCTTTACTCGCGACAAATGCGGCTCTCTCAGAAACTCAAAAAACAGGAGTCCTCTGCAATGTCATGGGCAAGGATTTGTCACACGCCCTTCAAGCTCACCCTCTCCTCGGACTTCCTCTTCCTTCGTCACTTGTCGCTCGCTTCTAACTGGAAGCGATATATCTGTCTTTGGAGACTGCAAACACACATTTTATAAGTGTCACTATTTCCACACCAGCGACCTCAACAAAACAACACTCGGCTCCACACAAAGATTCATAAGATAAATGAGCCATTGATCTATACACTAGAACAACATTAAACCCATTTTCCTGTAATCCAGTCTGCTTCACCTCGACATCCTTAACACTACATATCCATCGTTAAACTCTTCCATGGTTTCCACATTATTCTCGAAGATGGGTGATTAGCCTCTCTTTGTAAACTTTAGCGATCGATCCAGCGATCCTATCAAAGGCAATAGATCGCGGCTCATGGCGTTGGGTCTTCACAGGTGAATTTCGCACCGATCGGGCGATTCATCACCCTCCGTGGGTCGCAATACTCTCCCGCGCGTCGATCGTGAAGCTCTCACTCTACTGCGGGGTCGCGATCCAAAGCGATGAAGACGACGGTGGCTTCCGCCAGAATGCTCTTATTCGGTCCTCACCGGTGAAATGGAAGATTCAAAGAAAAAATTATTCACGTCGCGTACAAAATTCCTCTTCATTTTCACAAGATATCAAGAGTTCCGTTTTCACTATTGACCCAGAATCCATTTCTTTTCTCTCTCACCGAGGAATGACAATGAAAGCACAACTTTCAGCCTACTCTTACTAAGCGGCCGGAAGATGGATGTGATGTCGGTGACTTTTGTGGCTATTTCTCGAGTGTGTACTCTTCTCCACATCACCAATTCCTCGGTTGATGATGCGGATACTCCGGATAGTATTGTTCTTCGGGATGGCTTCGCGCCGTTGATCTAAACTATCTGATCGAGGGATTTGCCTCTCGAGATGCCAGCACTCAAAATCGATTATTCTCTACTCTCCTCGTATTGCTGGGCGCTCGAGTGAAAGAGTCAGCAGAATATGGCTCGATACCAAATTAATAATTGAGAGAGACATTATAACACAACGCTATTAGATTACTTGATTCATTATACAATACATTTGTGGCTCATTATATGGAGCTCATTGATAGTTATCAGATCTTACTTATTCCAAATATAGGATGATAGGTTGAACAAATATCTCAACCATAAACCGATCCTAGGATCTCATAAGTCAACTCTAACAAATACCAATAATAGGAATCACAACACATGAGATTGACTCTGCTTCTTTAATACATCATATTAGGTAGTAGAAATTATATATTCAACGGATTTGGTGCTGAATGTGGGGAGGAAGGGAATCATGGTAGAGGATGTGAAGAGAGTCTTCAAGACGGTTGTTGCGAATGAATCCCTCAAAGGAATTCTCGCAGTGTGTGATGAGCCATTGTTTTCCATGGACTTTCGCGGTTCCTTCGCTTCAGTGACAGTAGATACTACACTCACCACGATCGTAGGAGAGGACATGATTAAAGTGGTCACGTGGTAGGACAATGAATGGGCTTACAGGTATTCTCACACACTACTATTTATTATTAATCCAACTTTTTATTGTTTATACAGCTTTTAGTATTTGATCTGTTTCCATTGTCATAAACATCCAAAGAGTTCTAGATATGGCACACATAGTGCAAGCTGGATGGGCATTTGCCACTGGAGAATCTTCTTCTGCTGATCTTCACTACGCCAACAATATATGGACGGTCGATTCAGAGCACGCTGAATGCAAAATACACGACACTTAATTTTATTGCCGTTGTCTACTTCCTCTTTCGACCCTAGCCTTTTAGTCACAAGGCACAATAAATAAAAATAAAGGGAAAATAAAGAATAATGGAGATTTCGAAATCCCATTTTAATTTGAATCTTTTATGCTTTTTTCACATTGTCTTTTTTATATAATATATAACAAACAATAATAATGAGAATACTCATTTTGTCTATGTGCATTTTCCTTCATAAGTTGAGTTTGTTGATGGTTATGCAAGTCTAGATTTGGCTTTAGTTACTCCTTTTAAATCAAAATGAAACAATTTCATGTTTGTAACATGCCATTTAAAAAAAAATCCGAGCTTGTTGTTTAATGGAGCATCTAGTTTACAGCTTTCCTACATAATAGAGGTATAATGAGTTCTTAAGCCGAAGAAAGGTGTATATCTATTGGAAATGGGCATTTTTAATATGTTTTTAATCCTTAATGCTCTTTTTATGGACAAGATCAAATGTAGATAGAATATTATTGATTAGTCACATTAAATGGAGGGTTTTGATTTGAAATATTAACTTCCTTGCTTTATAAAGATGTACATTTTTGTGTTTACTTTTCGCATTTACTTAATCTGATTAAAAATTTACGATCTTGTCCAATTGATTAACACATTTATGTAATTAGAAATGAAGTATATGATTAAGGTAATATATTGCAACATTTAAACACCTCACCTAATTAACACCTAATTATTTTCTTTTAGAGATGAATGACAAATATAGATGTATGGCAAGTGTATCCACTTCCTAAGTTATTTATTTTACGCCTATTTCTTTTTAGGATGGATGGTAGTTGGCATCTTGTTGTCTAGTGTTTCATATTATGGCCAGATGGTAGTTGGCATCTGGCTAGCGGACTTTTCATATTATGGCCACCTTTCGGTAACTCCATAGCTTTATCTTCATATATTTCCATGGGAAGTATTATGTGATGAATATTGCTATTGTTACATTCATGTATGAAGTCGCCTTTATGTTACCTCCTGCTTATGTGACCATATGTTATTTCCATTTTTTTTGCACGGATTGGACGTATGTTGTTGTTACTCGCACGGATTGGAGTAGAGAACTAGTAATAAAAGCATGTTTACTCTCTCCGTTTACTGTCTCCTATTTTGAATTTTCATTTATTGTTTACCGGTTCGATTTCTGATTTAGGTTTTTGATTTATAGCCATGAACAATTTAGTTTTACATAGTTTCAATTCGTAGAGAGTTAGATTTCATCTAAGAGGCCGCCGCATGGAATGTGTTCATTGCCGATGGTTTATGTAATTAGAATCAATGCTCAGTTGTCGAGGCATGGCATCTGGTTATTGTACATGTTTATGTTGTATGTAGTTGTAATAAGTGTAAATTTCACTCTATTTAAATTATGAAATTTTTTTTAGAATCTTTTGACATAAATTTGAAAGAAATCACACTCGACATTTAGATTTTCATGTAATTTGTTAAGTTTCCGTCTAAATTATCATTTAGAGTTTGAATTAAATCGGTTCATAATTTAATTTGTGAAATTGAATGGTGCATGCATATTGGAGGAAAATGTTGCAATGGTAATTGAGGAAGCAACGGACATAGGAGAAGCCATCGTTCGAGTGTTCAAAAAGCGAACAAAACACACACAAGATTTTCGCTTTTTTTAAGACCTGTAAACATTCATGGTCAAGTATAAAAGAGGGTAGTTGGATTTAAATGCTGTAATTGGGATTAAAATGGCCAAGTCTCAATGTCCATGGATTTAAATGATTTAATTGGATTTAAAATGACGAGGTGTCAATGTCCCAGAAGGATACTGGATCCACTTAAAAAATGCGTCCCCTCAAACAACATCCAGGAGTCATTGATGATCCAGGAAAAATACTTCAACGGAAATAATTGTGGAAATTGAAAATATATATTATAATGACATGACGTTTTGTATTAAAAGAAAAAAGAATATAGCTACAAAATATGCCAGTTATCTATTTAGGTTCATTTTGTTTTGTTTCCCATGCAATATAAAAAATGAAAATCCAATAATACTAGAGAGTGAAGATTAGATCAAATTGAGCTCCACAATGAAAAATTCCTATCACACATTAATCAAAAAATACAAGTAATTAATAACACTGGTTGTAATGGAATAAACATGGTTTGTTTACCTCCGATGCAAGTGTTTGTTATCAATACAAACACCAAAAATGTGATCAATACAAACTCCTAGAGCCATAACTTGAGCAGGTGGCATCTAGGCTTTGCTACTGCCATGATTACGATGGGATTGATTATCGAATTTCTATTGCCATGATTACGATGGGAATGATTATCGAATTGACAGGAAACCAGGGAGAAATCTGTCACAAGTGCAAGGTCATCAGCTACTCATAATCCAATTCAGATTTAAAATATTTCCATCTTCTCAGATTCATTAATTCGTTTGCATGATGCTACTATTGCATACTCTCCATCTTATCAGATTCATTAATTTGTTTGCATGCTATTACTATGCATGCTCTCCATCATTCCATAAGCAATGCAACCACCATCACCATCCATAGGCCGACGTCATAGTAACTCTCATGAGATTTTCTTCTAGGTTGTTTTACTCAAATGAAATCCAGCCTTCATATTAGATTAATCTCTAATTAGTTATTAAGGTTAGGGTTATATTAATTAGGGTTAAATTTAGTGGATTATTTTAATTATTTGATTACATTTATTAAAAAAAAAAAAGAGAATATTAGAAGATATTAATTACTAATATATTAACACATTATATTAAAATATATATCAATATTAATTACATTTATTGTAGAAAAAAGCATTATTATGAAAGAAAAGAAATTATATTTATTATTTGATTACAAAATAAATAAATATTTAATTACATTTATTTTTTTTTTTTTTTTTTTTTTTTTTTTTTTTTATATATATATACATATAAATACAAATAGATATTACATGAAAATACAACATATAACTATTTTCTTACATTTTATTATATCAAGAAAAATACAATATCAATATTAATTATTTGATTACAATTATTATATCAAGAAAGAGACACTATTTAATATTTTAAACCAAATTTCTAATAACAATATATGAAAATATATTAAAAGAAGGTCAACATTTTATATTTTAGTTGACATTAAGATATTTTAAATTTGTTAGAACATATAAATATATTTCATATCTTTATGAAATATTTCATTATAAAAAAATATTTTTGATTAAAATTTAATTTCATTATAAAATATAAAAATAAAATAATATATCTGAAAACATCATGGCATTAAAGAATTTGTCAAAAGGGTTAAAGATGAAAAACAATATTTCCCTGATTGCTTGTATGAACAAATTGGTTGTATGAAACTATTCAAGAAAACAAATACCATGATATTGACCACATGATAGATTCAAGTTAAATATTTTAATACTATAAATCATAATTGTTTTTACCCTTCCTTTGTGTTTCCTAACAGTGCAATTTACTAAGTGCAAATACATACTCTAAGTTTATATGCTTATTTTTGGAAAGGAATAGATTACATCTTAAAGTCATATGATATCAATGTCGTTAGAAAAAGTATGATTATAAGTTTCATTCTATATAATATATCACATCAATTCAAGGTTCCTATATTTTCTGAAACACTTAGATTTAAAAAAAAACACTTAAATAATTTCCTTTTAAGTAATTTTTAGAACACAAGCCAACCTTGAAATAAATGTAATAAGCATGCCCTTGACATTCGATGGTAAGTAGTTGCTTCCTGATTTATCGTATTTTTTGGGGAGTCTGATTAGGTAGGATGACTTCAAATATTTCATTAAGGGCTTAATAGATCTGTGTAAGTGCTTAATAGAAAAAACAGAAAAATCGGCCCAACTATATTGTAGGTATGCATGAAAATTTTGCATTTCTATAATTCTATGTCGTCGAAATCGGTCGAACTGGCCAATATAACATAAAATGTTAGATATTATTAAGGTTGATGAACATTTCCTTCCTTGTAAAGACACATCATTAGGTAATCGAATACTGTGAAAATATTTTGCACAGTTCAGTCCCCCTTAAAATGTACTTGTCTGGGAACTGAATATTTTGTGGCCACACAAGTCCATTTTATTCCCACTTTTACACAAGATCTGTAGGTAAAGATAATAATAGTGTGATGTTGTTGTAGGCATAGTGAAAGGTACTATAACTTCAACACATTCATACACCAGTGATCGAGGGATTAGTTGTAATTTTTTTTTTTAAGAAAAATTTAGTTGGAAAAATTGAATAGACGGTTTCCACATTTGTTAATGACATTTTAATAAATATATTTATTAAGTTAATGTTGTTGATTATGGTTGGTTGTCATTGATTTCAACCCTTGAAGAAAGCCCCGCAACACAAGGTTTGGAGTAATGGACCCAATATTGTTTGGTGTAAAGATGACTCATTATTGTCTTTTCATGGTTGATACAAAGTAAAGATGGATGACACCAAAGTGGTCCCCTTGAGGTGAAAGCCCTCACGGGAAGACACTGCAGAGTAAGATAACCCATGCTTAATTATTGGAATAATGAGATGAAGTACAACAAATTTTTTAGGTAAACTATCCTAGTTGGATGGTGCTTGTCATTCATTTCTGGTGGTATGTGGAATGTCACACATAACTCCTCACAGTTAGGGATAGTTATGGCCCTGAGAAGTTGGAGACACCAGGTTTGGGTAATGGGCCCAAGTTTGTTTTGATGGATAGTGTATGAGATATGATATATTTTTCAAGTAATACTATTCTATATGGATGTTACATGTCATTCCATTTTTGGTGGTATGTGGAATGCCACATAACTCTTCACGGTTTGAGAGTTATGGCCTTACAAAGGTGGAGGACCCTCATATGTCATCTAGAAGCCCCAAAAGGTCAAAGTAGTCAAAGTGGTTTAAAAAGAGATTTTAAAGGGGTAAATAATAAAGTGAAGTATTAATGAGTGTATTATAATTCAGCGTGAATACAAATACATTATTTCAATAATAAATTTAATGGAGAATTAGAGAGTGGGTTAACCCCTAAAATAAGGAAAGTGGGGTCAAAATTGCCCTAGAAGATGTTTTAAGGAAGCTACTTGGAAGTATAAATAAGAGAGGCAAGGGCTCTCATTTAATCACACTTGAGAATATTGAATGAATATCTATAGGTTTCTGGGAAATCAAGGATATCTAAGCCGATGTTATTCTTAGGAAGGTGAAGAAAAGAAGGTGAAATGCAAGGAAGGACTTCTTTTGATGATGCTTTCTAAGGTATGTTATAAATCTCACCATTTTCGCTATAATTTTTTTTTCTATAATGATTCAGACAAGTGAGTGCTGTTCATTGAAAACATATCCATGTATCTGTGGTAAAAATTCAGCTTTTGGTTCATTGTATGTTTGGAGTTACACTTCATGGAAAATAGGGTTTGTGGCTAGTCCTCAAACTTGTCAAAAACAGGTGTTTCGGGTAAAACATACCGTAAATTCTTCATAATAGATCCAAATTCAGTGAAAAAATGTGTTGGTTAGGTTACATTGTATAGTATTATGTGTAAAAATTTCATATCAATTCAATAAATATTCCATGTGGGGCACTCTTACTCTCTACAAGGCCACGTGAATAAAAGAAGGCCGAAATGCAAGGAAGGATAACTTCTTTTGATGATGCTTTCTAAGGTATGTTATTTATAGGTCATCTCACCATTTTCGCTATAATTTTTTTTCTATAATGATTCAGACCGTGAAATTGCTATTTCATTGAGAAAACATATCCATGTATCTGTGGTAAAAAATTCAGCTTTTGGTTCATTGTATGTTTGGAGTTACACTTCATGGAAAATAGGGTTTGTGGCTAGTCCTCAAACTTGTCAAAAACAGGTGTTTCGGGTAAAAACGCCGTAAATTCTTCATAATAGATCCAAATTCAGTGAAAAAAAATGTGTTGGTTAGGTTACATTGTATAGTATTATGTGTAAAAATTTCATATCAATTCAATAAATATTCCATGTGGGGCACTCTCTACAAGGCCACTCTTTAGAATAAGATAGAATTCAACAAGGTATGCCATTTTTTCTATAACTCATTTTCTAAGAGGTTCCAAGTAGTGAAACCTGGAGTAATTGTATAAAACACACTAAAGAACATTGTGTATCAGTTTCATATCTTTATACATTATAGGTACAAAGTTATGATTACTTCAAGTTAGGGTTGTTGACTAATCCAAAACTAGGCATGTGAGACTAAAGACAAGTTTGATGAAAATGCTAGTATTTTTTTATTGAAGTTAAGGAAGGTTTGAGAGAATGTGATCATATACACTAGGTCTATTACAGAGCTACAAATCATATTTGGATGATGAAATT
>SNQJ01S0078216.1:13912-36241 GCA_010110895.2 Picea sitchensis
GTAGGAGGTTACATCCCCCTATTTAGTCATCTACAATTGACAAGGAAGCACCTACTCCCCTACAGGCTTCAACCCGCCCTTGCACCTCCCTGCCACCCTATGTTCATCAATCTGGAAATAGGATATGTAGTCCAATAATGGTATTCTATATTAAACATTGGATTGCATAACCATTGCTCTGTCTCCTTCTGTTCTTGATCTTCAATAAGACATTGACAGATGCAATTTCTAATTCACATCTCAACATATTTATAAGCCTTTAAACTTTTCAACACAACTCTTCATAAACAACATGTATGTTAATTTAATATTACATAACCCTTGTTTTAAGTAGCATAGTCTATAACATGACTTTTCATAACCACACATCATTTTAACAACCATATGACATTTTTTTCATAAATCGATCACAACTATGGATCAATTTCTTTTTAACTCGAATCCATATCTCTGCAAATATTGCAGAAATCGAGTTCTGCAAAGGTTCTTCCTTCAACCCATTTACATGTGACCACAGGCATAGAACCACAGGATTATTAATTTAAGCACTATCTTTTCTTTCTCCCTTTTCCTTTTAGCCCCCATATGTCCAATTTTGGGATCGTTTTCTTTGGTACTTCATTCTTCAGGATGCCAGGCCTTTGTAAGATTTCAAATCTCCCAAATTAGATTCCACTGAAATAGATCGAACGATCAACATTCATTCTTTTGTTAGTCAGATGATCCTATATTGTCCATAGGTTTTGAAAAAATCAAAGATCATGACTTAATCTATAGGTGAGTGAACGATTGACATTTATTTCGGGAGTTCGGGGGTTCAGATAATTGCTTCTCAAATTTCCTCCAGAGTGATCACCTTCCAAATAACTCATAAAGAAGTGGGGACCTTTTTCTGTCGGTTGACACTTCCACTTACACTATCCTTCCATTGTACTTGATCAATGGTTGATAACACTCTTGAAGTGTTCTTCAAATCGGATGACTCATGTCCACTTCAGGACTTCGAGAGTTTGCTGGTGGTGAAACTCCTAAAGTGAAAACTCCCAGAGTGACGTAACTTGTTGATGTCACTTATTGATGTGGCACTATATGAGTGGCTACCACATGTCACTTAGATTCATGGCTTACATATTCCTAAAGTACCTATGGGACCTTGGCACTTGTCATCATCTAATTACATGACGTGTCCTTTCTTACGTAGATCTCTTTATGTGGCACATGTTATTCTCCTTGATCTAACAGTCAAGATACTTCCCGAAGTGTTCCTTTGATCAGATGAATCATGTTCACTTCAGGACTTCGACCTTTGGGACTTCGCCCTTTGATACTTCAGGTAATTCAATTTCTCCAGTTCCCAATTCTCCTGAAGTGAGATTCCCCAAAGTGTAAACCTTGAGTAACTTGACTTCATCCAATGGTCATTCTTTAACTCGAAAATTCTTAACATGATCCAATGGATGTTGGGAATTTGGTTATTTAGGATCTCAGTCCTTTGAATTTGCTTATCTTATCTTTCTACTTTCCTCAATCTGACAGTCAATATATCTCCCGAAGTGTTTCCTCAGATCAGATGACTTGTGTCTATTTTGGGACATTTGTGGCTTACTCTGTCCTTCCACTAAACATGATTTGAAGGTTCTGATATCTCTCGAAGTGTTCTTCATATCATATGGTCCAAATTTACTTCAGGACTTCAAGTGATCTTACTTGTTCTCAACCCTTTTCTCCCAAAGTGGTCAGCGCTGAAGTTGACCACTACTACCTTGGCACGTGATGCAAACGAGGGTGTTCCTACACCTCCAACTCACTTGCTCTCAGGATCTTTCAATTCCCTGCTTCGAGCCAAAATTGGCTCCTTAGATTCCTCCTGTTGGAGTCCTTTTCTAAAATTCGACCCAATCCACAGGTCCATATGATCCCCCTCACGACCTTCAACACTTGACCATGGTTATCCCCGACTCTCTATCAGAGTTCAGGATTTCGTGGTTCTCACTGTCGAGAACTTCTCACCTCTCCAATTCCCGATTTGTGACAAGCGCCTTCACATACTGGCCCTACCGGCTCAGCTCTCGATCATATAACCAATCCCCGTGACCGTGATCAATTCCTCCTATCGGGGTGTACCTCCTGTCGGAGTTTTGGCACTTTCAATGTCGTAATGCGCATGTCCACGGGACTCGCGATTCTCCGAATCCTGACATGCCCCTTCCTTCTCAGCTCTAGCCCTTCTCGGCTCTACCATGTTCCATATGACCTGTCTCCGTGTGACCACAGTCAACTATCCATTGGAGTTTCGGGGTTTATGATGTCGCGATGCACATGCCTTCGCAAACTTCGATCCTCTGATCCCCAATGCCACTTGGCATTGCCTCACAGCAAGGCTTGATCTCCTACCACCTGTCCACCGAACAGACGGTCCATATTACGTCGCAGATTCGAGACTTGCAAGTCCCGATCCCTGGTGCCTTGGATCTCCAGAATAGACGATCGCGTGACACATGCCCCTCCTCAAACGGACGGCTCAGATTCTGTCGGGGTTTTCAACCTGTACATCCCCAATATCTTTGTCCATGGGAATGTCAGTTTCCCGATGTGTCTAAACACCGATGGCATTGGATCTTTGCCACGTGTCCCTCTACCAATGGACGGTCCAGATCCCGTCGGGATTTCACGACTTGCACTGCCCCAACTCACATGACCTCGAGAACTCCAATTTCCTGATGGCCGATATTTCGACGACTAAAACTCGTGTAGCTTCTACAGATCTGACGACTGTCGGTGATCTGATCCCAGATCTGACGGCTCAGATTTTCTCTTCTATGCACTCCTCCTCCTGAGGCTAAACCGTGTGCTACTTCTCCCGATCCAATGGATGATGAGATTTCTCTCACAGGATTCGATGGCTGTCGATCCTCCTCTTTATATGGGTTCCTTCTGAGCTCCTCCTGGACATGGAAATCCAATGTTCCAGATCTATTTTATCTGCCTGATCCGATGGCTCCTGTGCTCCCCCGATCTTCTACGCTTCCTCCTTTGCACTTGGAAGGAATTCAGTTCCTTCAAGGTCTCAAACCTTATCTTCTTTCTCCTCTGCGGACTCTTCGACCTTGAGTCTCACCTGTGCATATGAAAACGCTATCCTTCCTGAGCTTCTACCCTTTGAATCCTCACAGGATTCTTTGACTCCTGCACTCCTTGTAGAGTCTTCGCGCGCAAAGTGCTATCTGTCCTGAGCTTCCACGAACGCTCAGACCCCTTGGGGATTTTAGTCCTTCTTCTCCCTCAGATGGAGAATATCAACGCCTTCCTGGCTTCCTGCTCAAGCAACCTCCTTACTGAGTCTTTTTGGGTATTCAGCAACCCAATACAGGTCCCTCAGTGGACTCTTCTTTCTGCTTCAGAACTCCAAGAGTTCTCTCCTCCTGTGCCTGCCTGCACACTTACTCAACACCCTCCTGGCGGAGTCTCTTTCCTCAGAATGCTCAGCAGTCCTAGGTTTCTTCCGTGCAACCTATACACTCACTCGATGCCCTTCTAGTAGAGCTTCTCAGAATTCTAAGCGATTCTGGTCTTTCTGAACTCCCAATGGGGTTCTTGTCCAACGCAACCCGTGCGTATGCTCAATTCCTACTTGGCAGAGCTCTCAGAATCCTTAGAGATTCTGGTCCTTTTGAACCCACAATGGAGTTCTTCTCTCTGTGCACTCTTTGCACTCATGCTCGATGCCCATCTGGAAGAGCTTCTCAGAATCCTCAGTGATTCTGGTCTGCAACTGTGTCTTCTCTCATAGCCTTACCTCCTGAGGTGTTCAACAACCTCACAGGTCTTCTTCCTCTTCCTGAGTTGTTGATCTCAGTTCCTGTGCTCTCAGCACGTCTTTGTCTCACTCCTCAGAGTTCAGAAGTACATCCTCCTGTGCACTGGTATTCAGAGTCTCAACACTCTGTCACGCCCTCATGGCATGAAACCTCAAAGACCTCTCAACTGAATCACACGAACTCCTGCAAAATGCATAATATACAACATACATCTACAACATATAATGAACACTCACAGACATGCATATAAGACAGAACACATGCAGGAAAAACTGCTTCTGTATATATTAAAAATGACAATTTCCTATTGTACAAGGGTGTTCTCGAGCTCTCCCTGGCTCTTCTCCTACTCTAGCTCAGCTCTACATGCATACTAACTCAAAATGAGATCTGAAGATCTCTTTTACCTGAGGGGCTCTTAGAGCTTCCCTCCAAGATTTACCTACTCTATTAAATTACAATCAATGGTTGTCTAGTCCAGTGTATGGATCTAGATCTCAGCCTATCTACCATAAAGGCCGATCTTATCTAATGGCTGCATAAAGCATGGCTTTCCTGGCTCAACAGCCTAGCTCATTTAATTACATTTATTTCAAATATTTGAATGAGGCTATGCCTCCTTTTCATTCTGGAATGCATGCGCGCTGACATGGCTGGCTGGCTGGCTGGCTGCATGGAGGGATGCTCTTGCATCAGCACACTCTGAATAGATCGGATGATCCTCATTTACTTCGGGACTTCGGGGCTACAGTCTCTATCTTTTCTTATCCTATCCTTCCAATTAACTTGATAAAATGGTCGATGTGGATTGTGGAACCGTAATTTGTGTGTGGTTTAGTTCATCACCCAAGCTCTGTAATTGAAGTTGTGAGATTGTTAGTGGATCAATCACAGTTGTCGATCTTTGAATCGATGATATCTAATGGTCTAGACTAATTATGGGATTGGAAATAATATGTAGTTTAATTCTCCCTTCACTCTTTGCAATCAATCCCTGCCCTTGATCTAGTGCTTGTGTATCCAACAGTAACGACTTAATCTGATCGTTTGGTGGATCAACCATAGTCATCCATCTTTGATTCTATGAGATCTGACAATATAGACTAATTGTGGGATTGGAAATAA
The DNA here is from genome assembly GCA_010110895.2 of Picea sitchensis. Taxonomy (NCBI): domain Eukaryota; kingdom Viridiplantae; phylum Streptophyta; class Pinopsida; order Pinales; family Pinaceae; genus Picea; species Picea sitchensis. The sequence goes on from SNQJ01S0078216.1 coordinate 18,856, forward strand.
CGTGTAGTTTAATTCTCCCTTCGTGCTTTGCAATCAATCCCTTCCCTTGATCTGGCACTTGCGTATCGAATGGTCCTAGTTTTTCCTGTGGGGATTTCAATCCCGATTATGTTTTTTCACTGTTCTTTCCCTTCTGAGCTTCCTATGCATCATTGGTTGTTGACATCAATGACAATATTTCCAACAAATGGAATAGTATTAGTGACAATCCAGAAAAACCAATCATGACCACATATACTCCACAATAGCTATCAATATCAATCTCTTTGGGAAGAAAAAACAAAGAAGGGAAATCAAAATAAGAGAAGCTCAATATCTCCCAAATAAAGTTTAACCATCCTCTTTACTTCATACAATATAGAGAGAGGAAAGAATGAGGGAGAAAAATGTTAAGAATCATCTCCTTCAAGGATAACAAATCACTCCTCCAATAATAGCTACGTGCAAAACTAAATCAAACACCCTAAAAAAAAAAGGTCGAACCTCCTTGAGACCACAAATTTCCATGATAAGGTGCATGGATGAGATAAAGAAATGGTTCAAAATATCCCAAGGTAGGTCGAATTGTCTATAGAGAGTAAATTTCCAAAAATAATCCATGTAATTCCCTCAAAATTATGCCACAAGAGAAGCCTCTAATTACAAGCAACTCATAAATAGAAAGGAATCTCTCACTAAGGCACATGGCTTAAAGATAATATTATTTTTGGAAGAATACAATGCACTAAAATATAAAAATAGATAAGAATAGTTTTAGAAGAGGACAATGAACTAAAATAGAAAAATGGATAAGACTACTTTTGAAAGAGGACAATGTACAAAAATAACAACCTTATATCTAATTTGGGCACTGTTGGCATAGGGGAAAACCCAGGGTTCGACTCTAACAATGCACGAAGAATACCTAACTACTGGCCCTTTCAGAAACACCTTCGAAGCAGATGCAATCTCACCCGAAGTAGTGATAGGGGGTTGCAGGACACAAGTGTCTACAACTAGTGGAAATGTGGTGGATCCCAAAAGAACAACAATACAGAGATCTAGCTATTCTTATCAATCATAAACCTACTTCGCACAGTTATACCTCAGATCTAACATAATAATGCATCAATAGAGTAACAGAAGCAAAGAGAACAACATCAATCACACAGAATAAAAAGATATATGTGGTTCACCCTCTCCCTAGGGTTACGTCCATAGAACTATGTTTCTTGATATTATATGAAAACATACAGTTATATCTGCTCTCTTAGCTTGCATATCTTTCTCTCTTTCTCTCCTTCTCTCCCCTCCCTGTGCACCCAACTGTAGGGTTGATCTTCGCACCCAGTTGAAGATCTTATAATACCAGAAGGCTCTCTCGCAGAACAGTTCTCTCTCTCACAACAACAATCACTCAATAATAATAATGACTCTCAACCAACCCGAACTAAACCCTCTTCTCTCATACAGGTTATTATTTATACATTACAATGACTCACCAACAACCTTAGGCTGAAACCTATGTGTCAAAACCCTAAATACCAAAACCTTAGGTGTCTAAAACCCTAGGTCAACTTGACCCACGTTTTTCGAGCTTCTCTAGCCTGTCTTTCCTTCTTTCCCATGAGGTGCTCCAAAGCATCCATTGGTGGCTTTTTCCTCTTGTTGAGTTGTCCATGATCCATCTCATCCAATGTATCATTTTCCCGTACTTCGATCCTTCTTTTTTTCTTGTTTGGCCACTTCGACCCAATTTCAGTAGATGTGTCTTCCGTGCAGTTAGCAGTTAGTCCTTCCTTTTCCTTTTTCCTCACTTCCTTCTTACTTCATAACCAAGGGCCAACATGCCCCCAACACTCACATGTGACTCATCCCAAGGCACTATAGGTATGAAATTCATGTGTTTCTTCGACTTTAGACTGCGCAGAGAAGCCTGTGCTTTCTTCTCTATACTTCCCAACCGTGTGTAGACTGTCTTTTCTGTGTCTGGTACCCAGTTTCAACTGCATCTAGTACCTACACCCTTCTCCTCCTACTGGGAGTTGCGAGACAACTGGTTGTCATAGTACAACTTCAACCAATTCCCATTCACCAAACCTTCCTTTCATTCTCTATTCAAAGTTTTTAACCGTGCAGCTCCTCCTTCCATTACATAGGCAACCTCATATGGCCCAAGCCAATGTGTCTTGAACTTATGATTCATGAACTTGTTGTTGTATACCAATACTAGATCTCCTTGCTTGAATTATTTCTTCTTGATGTGTCTTTCATAACAAGCCTTTTTCTCTTTCCTTCTGTACCTGCTGATGAAATATTACAATAAACATTTCTTCCTCCAATTCTACCAACTGTGCGAGCCTCTCTTGAACAACACCAATGTCATCCATATCTATAAAGGCTGCAATTATTAAGCTAGGAACTAAATATTCCATAGATACAAGTGTTTCAAGACCATTTTCCAACTACATCAGGATGGAGGCACAATAGTTTGGAGGATATGGTTAGATATGGATGACTATGGATAAATCTAGTGGAGACGTGAAGGTGATAGGGCCTGACAGACCGTAGATCTTAAAGTGGCCTAGATCAACAACCAGAACATATATCGAGCAACGAAGTAGAGAGGAAGATAATTGTTATAGGATAAGCCGAGGAAAATACCATGGTTTCATTCCATGGATGCATGACACCCTCAAAGGCATATCGAGTCGAAAAGAGGTCTACCCAAAACCCATTTTTTCAACCCCCGATATCGAAAGTTGATGAGACCCGATGGACCGTAGATCATGGAGCAGCCCAGATCGATGACCAAGACATATATTAGGTGATGAATTAGAGTGGAAGATAATTGTTAGAGGGTGGGTCGAGGAAAATACCATGGTTTCGTTTCGTGGATGCATGGTGCCATCGGAGGCATATCGAGGAAAAAATGGGTCTACCCAAAACCATTTTTTCCAACCCCCGATATTGAAAAACACATATAAAAAGAGGGCCACTGTTCATTATTCTATAATATTTCAAAGCACTCGAACGTTGAAAAGTGGCGCAAACCCTCTATTCGAATTTAAAGCTCAACAATGAACCATATTCGAGCATTATCCACCAATTCAAAGGTATTTTTCATCATGGCCACAAAACCTGTCATTTCATCCATAACAGAGCAATATCTCACCTCAAAAGAAGAAACCCTAATTGACAGGGACTCTGATGTATTTGACAGATAATTAATAGCCTCACTTGTTTTCGTGTCCAAAGCCAATTTTCTAGACAATGTTGTAAAATGGATACCCTTCCACATGTTTGATCTTATATACCCATTTTGAAGTTACCATTGATTTTTCTTTAGGTCTAGGTACGATTTCCCATACATTATTTTTCATAATGGATTGGTGTTCTTCCGTCATAGCTTCTTTACATTGTATCTTTTGAACTGCTTCTTTAAATGTGGTAGGTTATTCATCTAGAAGTCTCGTCATATATGATGCCTAACTTGAGAATATTTTAGGCTTCTTACTCTTTCTAAATGTTCCTTCTGGAAACTTGAGTCTTTATGCATATTGTAAGGTAGCTTCAAACCAATATGGTTGTTTCTTGGTCTTAGTTACGATATTTGAATCAATGTTTTCGCATGGTTCCATAGGATGATCAGGTTGTTCCTTTTCGTCATTTTTCATTTTTTGTGCTTTCATCATTAGGTTCTTCAATATCTTCTTCTTCTATAGTTTCTTCTATGGATTTCTTGAAAGCTATATTTTCATTAAATGTTATGTCTCTGTTGACTTCGATCTTCTGTTGTTCTGGAATATGTATTCTATAAGCCTTGGATGAATAAATGTATCCCACGAATATACCCTTCTTTCTTGAGGGTTCTAGTTTATTCCTTTTATCCTTGGGAATGTAAGAGTAAACATGACATCCAAATATTCTTAGGTTTTCCACATTAGGTTTCTTACTCGAGAAGGCTTATTATGGTGTCATGTCCTTCAATATACAATGAGAACTTCTATTCTGCACATATATTGTTGTCATTGTTGCTTCTCCCCATAAGAACATGGATAGACCTTGATCATTCAGTAAGGATTTTATATTTTCTTCAATAGATCTGTTATTTCTTTCTACTACACCATTTTGTTGAGGATTATGAGGAACAATCAGCTCCCTCCTAATCCCTTCTGATTTGCAGAATGCAACGAATTCCTTTGAGGTATATTCTCCTCCATTATCTGTTCTTAAGGTCTTGATCTTCCTGTTTGTGAGGTTCTTTATCTCTGCTTTGAATTCTTGGAACTTGTTAAATAATTTGTCTTTTGTCTTCAATAGATATAGCCAAGTCTTTATTGAATAGTCATCTATGAAGATTACATAGTATAGGGATCCTCCTAGCGATTTAACTGGCATCAGGCCACAAACATCTAAGTGTATCAAATCTAGAATCTCTTTAGATCTATTGTTGCTACTTGGGAATGGTTTCTTGATATTCTTCCCAAGAGCACATCCTTTGCAGATTCCTTCATGTGAAGATTTCAATTATGGTATTCATTCAACCATTCTTCCGAGAAAAGGTAATGCTTGATAATTAATATGTGCATACCTTCCATGCCAAAGTTCATTGGGGTTGACTTCATTGTGTACAAGAGCTTCTTCATTTTTTTCTAGTAGTCTATACAGATTTCCTTCACGACTTCCAATAACCCTAGCATTCTCTATGTTGGAGTCTTTATGCCATGATAATACTTTTCCATCCACAAAATCTATTATGATTCCTTTGTCTTCTAGGAAAGATATGGATACAAGATTTTTTTCTAAACCAAGTACATATAAGCATTGCTTAGGTGAACGTTGTTACCTGTTTTCAACTTGACAGAGGCTTGTCCAAATCCTTCCACTGGATAAGTTCTTTTGTCTCCAAGCTCTACTTTGTACAATGTCTTCTTCTCATTTAGATTTGAGAGTCTTTCTTGATCTCTTGTCATGTGCCTAGAATCTCCACTATCGATTATCCACATGTCATCTTCAATCGTTTCGGTGAGTGTTGAGTAGTGTATAATATTGATTGTTTCACTCATGTCTTCGGTTGACTGGTAGTTGGTCATGCCTTGATCCAAAACTTCAACTGTGTCATTTCTATCTTTTGAGAGAGCCGGAAGGTGCACTAAACTAGGGCGCATCTGAATATCTTCTCCTTAAGCGAGATGCTCCATCACAAGGTGTCGGATCTAAGATTTAGGGTTTCTGCAACTGCTTTTGCTGGTAACCCTAGCGGCATTGTCTACTAGTAATCCTAATGGATATGTTTCCTTCCAATGGTTAGACTGAATGAAGGAGGTGTGTGCCCATAACCCATTAGAATATTAAGGATTGTGCTCATTTTACCATTGACAATACCCTTGTCACCCAACCATAGGCCAAAGCCACCCTCCAAGCACCTTGACCTTGACAGAGAAGAATCATGGTGGCAATCAATATCCAAGCAAGGCTAATGCACCAAGAAAAAAAGTAACCAAAGATGATTAGATAGTCCAACCTAGAAACTGGCGCAACACCTTCCCCAGAACTTGCGCACAAAACTACCAGACTGCAGTGCACACAAGTGACTTTTGCAATTCTATGAATGTAACAAATGAGAGACTGGAACCCTATATTTATAGTATTTCTAGCAGAATTTCTTGGGCTAACTTCTCCTTCTAGGTACTAATTAATTCATATTATTTATCTTTCTTCAGCTGACATCTCGTCTAGGGTTACATTCATTTCTTTTCTTCCTTCAAAAATATTATAATATCGTCATAGGTCACAATAGAGGTTCATACCTTCCAAAGCTACCATAATATCAAAACTCACCACTATACAAACTTACTGGCTTAATTTACATCAAGACCTCACTTATCTGTGCTTCCACAACCCAGTTTTTTGAGTTAAAATGATATAATCTTGAGACTGCATCCATTAGACTACCCTCTAAAATTTTCACTGTGACATACAAATTGATAGGCCTTGGACTTTGCTACAATCCAAAGGTGACTTCCAAATCTAACATTTTTGGCTTCGTTGCCGGGGACAAAGTTGAAGATTTTCCCTGGGATTGAACGATAAAGATTTCTAGTTATAAAGGTGCATTAGAGCCCAGTACATCAATATTATGACTGTGCACTTGGTGACTTGACTATGGAGACTCCATTGTTTCAGTTGTGGCTTCCAGAGGAAGACACAAGAGGTCAAATCCCCAGCTACCCTTAGAAACACTTGAATCCAACCCATAGAAAACTATCAGAAAGGGAAAGGCCCTTCGAGAGAGTACTTCTATTGTTGAACCAGGTATTTTTGAGGATTTTCACTATTCTATAAGAACTCCAATTTCTTCTTTTCATCCTTCTATTATACCTACTATTGGAGTTTCCTGAACTTTAAATTTTGGGAGTGTTCATGTTGAGTTTTCCCCTCTTAGTCTGAGATTGGAGGGATAAATCCTTGTCACTCCACTCTCCCCTGAAATTATACCATGGTTTAGACCTAGGACCTAAGAATATTTTCCTACCCTGGGCTTCACCACTCCTCCTCCTATTACTGTTTCCACTACCATAGAAAGAGAGACCTCAGTTTCATCAAGACTGATAGTCGTTTCTCCAAATCCTCTGTCATTTCCTTTTCTCCCAAGAAGCTCTTTTCCATCCTCCCCTATTCTAACACCTTCTCCTCCTGGTTCTCCTCCACCTCACATCCCTATGGCAATTGATAATCCTCCTAGAAACATAATGTATGCCATAGTGGCTGCAAGATATCCCCCCCTAGTCTTACCTCATCCCTTAAACGCTTTCCCTTTTAGATATTACTTGAAATATATGCCTAAGTTCACTAGAGAAGAAGACATAACTACTGAAGAACACCTTGCTACCTTCTACAACTATGTATACAATCTAAATATTGAAAACAAAGATGTCTGGATGAGAGTCTTTGTCCAGAGCCTTGATGGCGAGGTTAGGAAATGGTTTAGGGGATTTACCTCTGGATATATTGCTAGGATTGAAGCTCTAGATGATGTTTTCTTGAGGCAGTGGGGGGATAAAAAAGATTTTATGTATTACGTCACAGATTTTGGATCCATAAAGAGAAAGGAAGGATAATCTGTCTCTGAATTCTACAAAAGGTTCAATAAAATGTACAACAAAATCCCTACTGAGATAAAACCTACAGAGGCCTCTACCAAGATCACTTATGCTAGCACCTTTGACCCTGATTTCTGCCTCCTATTAAGAGAAAGAAGAGCTACTTCATTGGCTCTTATGAAATATGCATCCCTGGAAGTAGAATCCAATGTGTTGGAAGTTGACAGGCTTAGGAGTAAAGCCAACAGAGACAGAGGGAGAGGAATATCTGAGGCATCAACCTCTGGTTCTTCTGCTTCTCACCCCCAAGTAGATGAATTAACCAAGAAAATGAAGTCCCTGTATGTAGAAATGGAGAATATAAAATTAGAAGGTAATAAAGGTTACAAGAATGTCCCAAATACAGATAACAGAGGAAACTTTAGGAGGTCGAACAACAATGATCCTCAGATTATGCTAAGGGAACAAAGGGACAAAGATAGAAATGATCAGAAAAATCAAACCCCTCTTCACAAAAAAAATTTGACTGATGAAGAAAGGCAAGGAGAATATCTTGACTTTGAAATCCATTGTATTGGAGATACCTCCCCATTTCCCCACTTAACTCAATCTACCTATGAGGAGTCCCTCATGAATAGTCAAATAAATGAGTTGAGTAAGGGGGAGAAGGCCAATAGAAGTCCCAATAAATACAACCTATGGTCTAAGAAGAAAGAAGGGAAGTCTGACATCCTTGGTTAGCTTTCCATAGCAGAGAATCCTACTGAAGACACATCAAATGACAACAAAGAAAATAAAGCTCAGAATCCCTCACTAGTAGCCAAAGACCTTGTCCCAGAGGTGAGAAACATTCTGAGGTCCCCTTCCTCCTTTAGTTTTGATCATGAAATCCAAAAGATCAGAATCCCTATGCCCCTTTCAGATTTGATTAAGAATGAAGATTTCAAGAAATCCCTCTCCAAGTTGTTGCAGTCTGAGCCATCTTGCCATCCTTCATACTCAGTAAATCTCCAAGATGAAAATCCAGCAGTCATCTTAGGTCCTATGGTAGAAGATAGAGATGATTCATCCCCTCCCTTCTATAATTCCCTAAACATACATGATAAGGTGTTGCATAACTGCTTGATGGATTTAGGGGCATCTCATAATCTCATGCCCAAAATTGTCATGGAAGAACTCGGGCTGGAAGTCACAAAAGCCTATCATGATTTGTACTCTTTCCATTGAAGGAGGGTGCTTTGTCTTGGGGTCATCAAATACCTAGTGGTAACTTTGTTTCAGTTGCCCATGAAGAGTGTGGTCATGGATATTGTGGTGGTTGATGTTCCTCCCAAGTTTGGAATGATATTTTCCATATCTTGGATAAAATGGCTTGGGGGAACATTACAAATGGACCTCACGTATGCCACCATTCTTGTGTTTGGAAAAGAACATAGAAGACTGTACAAAGAAGCTTAATTGGCCTACATCATCAGTGATGAAGTAGACCCCACAAACCCTCCTATATTTTCCCTTGACACCCAGATGGGGTCTAGTTTGTTGCAGCTCACTAATGTCCTTGAACCTCCTCTTGAGATCAGAAAGTCCATCACTCTAGGTGAAAATTATCCTCTAATTACCTCTATGTGGAATTTTTTTTTTACGGAGCCTCTTCTAGGGAAGGAGATGGTGACGAAGTGATCTTTGTTTCCCTTGCTCAGAAAACCATATCTCTATCATACAAATTAGAATTTGAAGCTACCAACAATGTGGAAAAGTATGAGGCTCTGGTTTTGGGCTTGAAAGATGCAAAGGACATGAGGATTGAAAAGTTAGTAGTGTTTGGCGATGCTAAGTTAATTATTCAGCAGGTCAGAAATATTTACTAGGCCAAGCACCATCGGCTTAGGAGTTACATAAATGAAGTGTGGGACCTGATTGATATTTTTTCTCGGCCTTCAACATTTCATTCATCGCTAGAGAAGAAAATATAGTGATCGATTCTTTGTCTTCCTCAACAAGCAATTTTAGAATCCCTCTACCTCCTAAGATCAGGTATGATGTAGAAGTGAAATACAGGCCTTCTATACCTGACAATGTCAATCATTGGAAAGTTTTTGAGGATGATCTAGAAATCAAAAGGTTCCTGGAGACTGTTGATGAATTTTCTACATTACACATCGACCAGGATCCTGACTCTGAAATAAATCAGTATGCTCAAGATCTTCTAAACAAAATTGTTGATCATCATATTGTGCAATTGCCTAGAAATCACATCCCAAAGGGCCTAGTCCCTTTAGAAAGTTTATTTGACAGAAATTATGTGTCATTAAGGGTTGAAATATCACTTGATGATGTTGAGGTAGCTAAGTGTAATATTGGCACAGAGATGGATCCAAAATTTGTCAAATTTTCAAGCAAACTGTCAAGAGAGCAGAGGGCCAAGTATACTGAGCTACTAAAAGAATTTGTTGATGTGTTTTCCTGGACCTACAAATACCTCATGACCTATGACACTAGTGTTATTGAGAACAAGATCCCCCTGAAGGAAGAAGCCAAACCATTTAGGCAGAAGTTGAGATAGATAAATCCTATGTTACTGCCTATTATGGAGAGGGAGGTGAAGAAGCCTTTGGATGCTCAGATTATTGCGCCTTTGAGATATTCTGAGTGGATATCCAATTTGGTCCCAGTGAGAAATAAGAGTGGGGAAATTAGACTTTGTGTTGACTTCAGAAATCTGAATAGGATCTCTAGGAAGGACAATTACCTACTGCCAAAGATGGAACACATATTGCATAGGGCAACTAGTGCATCTAGGATTTCCATGATTGATGGATTTTCTGGCTATAATCAGATCTCTATCCTGCCTGAAGATAGAGAGAAGAAAACCTTCACCACTCCTTGGGGAACATTCATGTATGACAAAATTCCCTTCAGATTGATGAATGCAGGACCAACCTTTCAGAGAGCCATGGACATAGCCTTCATTGGGGAAAAGGATAAATTGATGGTCATCTATCTGGATGACATAATAGTCTTTTTCCAAAACTAATAAAGAAAACTGCTATCATCTGAGTAAAGTCTTCTTGAAGTGTAGAAGGTTTGAAATCTCCTTAAATACCAAGAAATCATTGTTTTCCATGAAGGAAGGGAAATTACTAGGACACATAGTGTCAGCTGAGGGAGTAAGAATTGATCCAAACAGGGTAGAATCTATTCAAACCTTATCACTTCCCAGATCCAGGAAGGAGGTCCAATCCTTCCTGGGAAAGATTAATTTTTTGAGGAGGTTTGTTTCAAATTTTGTTGAGCTGGTAAAGAATATCACAACCATGCTTAGGAAGGGAAATGAAGTAAAATGTATTGCTAAGTCCAGATAATCTTTTAACCAAATCAAAAGGGCATTGACTGAGGCACCTGTGCTTATCAGTCCTGATTATTCTAAGGATTTTCTATTTTTTTTCTTTGCCTCTTTTGATACAGTGGAAACTATTTTATTACAGAGAAATGTTGAAGGCCTGGAGCAACTTGTTTCCTTTTTTAGTAGAGCATTGAGAGATGTAGAGGAAAAATACAACATCATGGAGAAACAAGCCTATGCCTTGGTGAAAGCTCTCAAATATGTCAGAGTCTATATTCTTCATTCTAAGGTTATTGCATATGTCCCTTTAGCTTATGTGAAGGACATTCTTATTCATCCTGACATAGATGGAAGAAGGAGCAAGTGGATTGCCAAAATACTAGAGTTTGACCTAGAGATAAAGCCAACCAATCTAATTAAAGGCCTAGGTTTAGCCAAGTTTTTGGTTGAATCTAATTGCAGAGATTTAGGGGTTAACTTCATCAACACTTGCTCAAAAAGTCAGCAGGATGATTCGTTGATAAAAATCCTCAGGGCAGCCCTCCATTGGAAGAATGCACCTGGTATAAATATATTATATATTTTTTCCAGGAATTAAGACCCCCTAATGGTATGGGAAGGAGAAAGGCAAGATATTTAAAGCTCAAAGCAATTCGATATTACCTTATTGACTAGGTCTTTCATTGGAAAGACCCTCTATGAGTGCTTCTGAGATATCTAGACCCACAAGAGGCCCAAAAAATTCTTTTTGAGTTCCATGACAGCCTATGTGGGGGACACCATTTTTGGAAGACCGCAGCTTACAAAATTCTCAGAGCTGGGTACTACTAGCCCACTTTATTCATTGATGTTTGCACAAAGATTAAATCCTATATTAAATGTCAGAAATCCTCTGGAAAGTAGCAGCTCAAGTCCCAGCCATTGAAGCATGTGGCAGCTTCAGGACCATTTCACCAATGGGGACTAGACTTCATTGGGGAAATTCATCCTACTTCAAGTGATCAACACAGGTGGATCTTAACTTCCCCAGATTATGTCACCAAATGGATAGAATCTCTCCTCACAAGGAGTGCTTCTCATAAAGTGATCATTGGTTTCTTGGAGGATATTATTGTAAGGTTTGGCTGTCCGAACAGAATCATCACTGATAATGATGTGTCTTTCAAGGCTGGACCATTGATTCGATTCTATGAGAAGTTGGGAATCAAATTGATTCATTCTACTCCATACTACTCCCATGAAAATTTACTGGCAGAGTCCTCTAATAAAAGCCTCATTAAAATTATTAAAAGATTATTAGAGGACAATAAAAAAGCCTGGGATTCAAGCTAAAATTTTCTCTGTGGGATAATCAAGTGACAACCAAGTGGTCCCTAACCATCTCTCCTTTTAAAATTGTATATGGGACAAAATAAGTTTTTCCTTCCCAGTTGGCCCTACCAGTAGTGAAACTCTTGGAAGATTATCAGGGAGAGCCTGACAATATGATCAGAAGAATTCATCAACTGGTAGAAGCCCAGTGGACTAGAGAGAAGGTGATGGACAAACATCATGACCATCAACAAAGGATCAAGCAAGCCTTTGATAGAAAGGAAAGGAATGAAGATTTCCAACTGGGATATATGGTATTTAAATGGGATGCACCCAGGTAGAACATAGGAAAGCACATCAATTTTGAATCCCTATGGATCGGGCCCTTCAAGATCTCTGATGTGTTTTTAAATAATACTTACAAGTTGTAGGATTTGGATGGCAAGGAAGATTTTAATGGCCCTGTGAATGGGCATTTTCTGAGGAAACGTTTTATGACCCAACAACAAGGCACTGAAACTGCAGAAGAGTTCTTGGCATCTAATAGGGAGCAAGTCATCCCCCATGGAGCCTAATGTTATCACATGAATTTGGTCGAGGGGTGTTTTTACTAGGAGATGGTCCCCTTTGGTGAAAATATAAAGAAGTGGGATAAAAACCACTTATCCTAAGTTTAGTGCGCATAGGCACGTCACGCTAAGTGGCCCATATATCTGGGTGACTGAGATTTGCACGCCCAGAACTATGACTGAAGATCCATATCGGAGCCCCCCCAAATAGTTTTCCTTTAACGAGGGGGGAGGGGGGGGAGTTGGTGGTTTTAAAAGGCAGGGCCCTGACTAACATGTCGCCCTTTCCTTAACTCAGACCCCCCCACCTAAAACCTTTTATCACTGCCTACCCCCTCTAAGTAGACCACTTACCACCACCTCTTACCGCTTCTATCTCTCACTGACATCTGTCTCCCACTCCATCTCTCACCTCTTCCTATCACATCACCCGCTCTCCCTCCTCAACTCATTATGGTACACTTGTCCTCCACTCACTGTTGTACCATGTCCCCTTATCACTCCCACCTATCATCTCTTTCCAGGTGTTCTACTACTCACCTCCTCCTGGGAAGATGTTCCACATCCCATCTACTGCCATGAACTTTCCTCTACCCCCCACATCATCACCTCGTTCCACTTCATCATTGTCTCGTCCCAACACAACACCCACATTTTTCACCACTTGTACTTTCTCGGTCACCTTCTATCTTCCATGTCCATCTATGTGGGCGCCTCTCGTCTCACCTCCACGTCGATGGTGCCATAGTTCCTCCCAAATCCTTTTCCACGTATGTCATCTGGGTCCCCTTGTAGTAGTTCAATGAAGCAGCAGAAAACCAAGGGAAGGTCACCACGTCCTACAAATGCAAAGCTGAATTGAGCCTCCCCGATCATGAGGAAGTAGTTATTAAAGTAGTTGGTGGTGGTTTGAAATTGTTTTCACCATTAATGGAAAGTCCAGAAAGGGACTGCTAGCTGGTCAACTCACTTTTCAAACCATTTTGGAACACGATTGTCTCTGAATGAACTCCACAACTAGATAGAGACTACATGCACAATCTGACAGAAGGCATGCAAACATAATAAATGCCTTTAATGTAATAGTTTGAACTTGTTGTTGTGAGTCAGTTTTGAGTATTTAGGAGTCTCTCTCAATTTTAGTTAGTGTCAATGGTAGAGCTACGCTCTTGATTGTAATTTTTTAAGGGGGTCTCTGGTTCTCTGGTTAGGAATTTTATTTGATATTTATTGTTTAATGGAAGCCAACTTCTCCTTTCATTTCTTTTATTCTGACTCTGAAAGCTCAGGCATGGATGATCCAGTTGGGTGTTGTGAATGTAGTATAGTGTAAATTTGACTATAGTTTTTGTTGCAACATTTTCAGTTTCTCAAAGTTTTCAGATCCAAGAGGATCTTGTATCTGAGACTTTTCCTCTACAAGCTGCTGGAAGACCAGATGTCTAGAGAAAGCCTTCATGATTTTCTCATGTTTCTTCTGCCTACTCACCACTATACAAACTTAATGGCTTAAGTTAGATCAAGACCTCACTATCTGTGCTTCCACAACCCAATTTTTTGAGTTAAAACGATATAATCTTGAGACTTCATCCATTAGATCTCCCTTTAAACTTTTCACTGTGACATACAAAATGACGGGCCTTGGGCTTACCTCTACTACAATCTAGAGGTGACTTCCAAAACTAACATGCGGGTGTATGGATTAATGGCATCCCATTTTCGTTTCCAATGTTCTGTGGTTGTACAGAACCTTAGAAGGATCTTCTACGGACAACAGTCTAATTGGGTCATAAGAAAATTCTTTCACCACAATGTCAACAAACTCTTCTGGAATATTATCATTTAAATCCATTTCCTTCTTCTGTTGATTGATTTATTCACAAATACATCTTATTTTCTGCGAGACAGAGGTCAGAGGAGAAAGTCGTCTGAAATCTATTGGCAGAGGATTTTCATAGATTGAATGTCCTTTCTCCCTGGTGGCAGAATGATATAGAAACTGAAATTGTAAAAATCACTTTCACATGGGACTAAAATAGGTGTCTTAAGAATGGTGTTGGTTAAGGGGAAAAAAGTTTAAGGAGGAGTTGTTCTTTTCTGTATTGGTGAAGAAAAATTAAAAATTCTTAACTAAGAGTGATTTCTATATACTTCCTTAAATAACACAAGTCTATAGTTAAACAAGGAGTTGTCTATACCTTAACAAAGTTAACGACTATTGCCACATGGAAAAAGTCATTATTAAATAAATTTAAACTGTAGTGACCTGGTATTTTCAAGAAAATTGTCACTATTAAATTTTAACTATAGTGTTCAATTATCATTATTAAGTTTTAACAAATGACTTGATATTTTCAATTTTTTTTTTAATAACAACCATACAAAGAATAAAAAGGTCAATAAATCTAGAAACTAGTTCGCCATCAAAGTAGGAAAGAAACTACTAGCTATTGTAGATAAGGAAAATAAACATTGTGCCACTATGTCCATGATAAGGATGAAACACCTAGAACTCATGGATTTCATCCATGCAACGAAAACCATAATGGTGCATTTCTATACCAATATCAAATTGCCTCTTTCTACTCCTAGACTCATTGGTCATGCATGCCATATCATACACCCAGGTTGCACTAGTGAATCTTTTTATTCCTAAACTCTCATATTACTCCTCTACCTCCATTATCGAATTAATTGATGATGCACATCAAGCACCTAAGGGGAATCAATTGATGATGCACATATTGGGCCTTAGTATTAGCTATTAGTACAATGTTTTATAACATATATTAGTTTTACTAAATCAATATATAATATATTAGAACATATACCAATAGACATAAAAACAATCTAGTTTTGTCTTGCATGCTTAGCATGGTTGTAGATTAGTTATTCATGTTTTTGGAATTTAGACAAGAATTATTTACTACTATGAGAAATGTTCTACAGGTTTGGCTACAATACTTTTGATAATACAATCCAACCATTATTTTGAAAAATGAAATATTGATAAACATACAATTTAAGAATGATAACACACACCTTTACAACATGAAGTAAAATAATGAAGTGTAGTCAATTGTAATTATAGTTCAATATTTTTTTTGAATTCGAGATTCCTTTAAGCTATCTGAAATAACAAAAGTATATACATGCCTTAATACAAAATAGGATGACACACCATTGCAACCTCCACTAGAAGAACTCAAAATCTCAAAATCCAGAGCTAACATAGACCAAAACACCCATCATCACGAAGTCTTAATCATAAACATAAGAAAGAATACCAGGTGACATGCATTTCAAAAATTTCCTAGCAAGGTGACATGCATTTCAAAAATTACCAACTAGTTGCACCTGCACAATTTCAAGTTACCAACCAGTTTTTTCTCATAAATTATGATTTAATTAATGAACAATAAAAATAAAATAAAAAACCGTTGTAGTTGTAGTTGCACTTAAATTTCAAGTGACCAATCCATATACCATATAAACTCGGAATTACAATTCATATAAACTCGGAATTACAATTCAAACCAGGAAGAAGTTTCCAGTACACTTACTTTCAGGTGAGGAATTTAATTAAAAAAATTTAAAATATGTCACTATTGAATATGTCATATTTTAATTTTAGGTGAGGATAACACTAAGAAGTTTCTTAGGAGGAGTCAAAGGCACATCTTGAAGTTAAAGGGAATGCTCAAAGAACAATAAGAGAGAAATAAGACTAAATTGGAAGAAAAGGAAGAAGAGATCACAAGACTATAGAATGAAAAATAATATATGAAGGTAGATGATGAGATTAGCAAAAGTTTTGAAACTATTATTCATCTCAATACCCAAATTGAAGAAGCCAAAAGGGTAGAAGAACTTTTGAAGAATCAAATTAATGAAAATGAAGAGTCATGTGATAAGTTAGAAGCTGAAGTTGTTGACCTTAGAAAGAAGGTAGAGAAATCAAATAAATTTTTGAATAGCTCACAAATCTTGGATGAGATCTTGGAAATTCAAAGAACACCATATGATAAATCAGGTCCTGGATACAAAGGAGAAGATACACATGTTGAAGCAAGAAACTCAAAGAAGCATGATGTAAACCCATCAAAGAAGGAAGACAATGTTACAAAGCAACCATCTACATAAGGCAAAGAAACTTTCAAAAGAACAAATCAAGGAAGACATCAAGAAGTTATCTTTGGGACATGAAAGAAAAGGTATGAAAATATTTTTCATGGGAATTGTTATTCATGTAATGAATATGGTCACAAATATTTTTAATGTAGATCTTATGAAAGGAGATATAATGGAATATTCTATAAAATCATAAGGTGTTGGAGATGTGATCAAGTAGGACATATTGTTGTTCACTGTAAAACCATGAGATGCTACAGCTGTAGTGGATTTGGCCACAAATCCTAGGAGTACTGGAACAAAAGAAGAAAATCCATGATGAGGACTTCAAATAGCATGGCTAGAAGAAGGAATGAAGTAAGGAAGGGAGACATCTTTGAAAAAATGGATGCTCAAAGCTCAAGTTATGAGGAGCAGGGACATCTACAAAAGTGGGTGAAGAAGACAGAGCAACCAAGACATAATGAAAAACTGAAGGGAAGTTCAAAAGTTTCATCTACTAAGGCATACGTGGGTGACAGTGGTATCAGTCACGTACATATGCAGGCTGACCTTGTATAGGTCGTATACATACGTGAGATGTCTATGAAACAAGAAGTGTGTATGTGATGAAGCCTAAGAAAAAGGGATATGCATAGGGGTTGTAGTTTGATGTGATGGTATAACTCTATCATGCAGGGTCTGAAATGGCTTATTGCAGGTTCTGACATTGTTTGTTGCATGTTTTCATGATTCTATATTGGATTATGTAAGGTGATGATGTAAAATAAAATATTGGGTGCATGGCACTAACCCATGAGTATGGATTGATGCATTTTCTGTTGAAGAACAATGATGGATATGATAGTGAAGTTATGACACCTTTGTTATGTGATATATATTAATGATGTATTGGAAGCTTATTTGTTGGAAAGGTTGATGAATGCATTTAACATATGGATGGGATA
>SNQJ01S0078217.1:0-11879 GCA_010110895.2 Picea sitchensis
GTAGAAGGGCATGAAAAGGCACGGGTGGCCCGACCTTAGTCTCACAACCACAGAATTATCAACTTGGATAGACTCTGAATCAACAAAACCATTCCAAGAGAGAAAATCTTGCCAACTATCACTGTGGAGGTTTAAATGATGAACGACAATGAGTTTGATCAGGCCATGGTGAAACAAGCTACTATCGACCTTCTCTCATTTAAACCTATTAGCCATTTTATAAAGACTACGCTGGAAATAGAATGGCATGTTCAATGGATAACCCATAAAATTAATTAATAGTCGAAGATGATAAGGAAAAACCAGTCCATACCGACCCTCACAGGTCACAAATTGTTTAACCATTATCAAAAGATCATTCCACCTTGGTTTAAGTGTGGAAATAGGTGTACCTCTATCACAAGATGTGACCTTTCATGAGACGAACAATAAAGACCATGGCACCTCCTCAACTTTAGAGTTTTTAAACCATCGTTGGCCCGTGGCTACTAATCCTGTGGCAGAGCTGATGAACTCTTCACTGATTTCAAGATGAATGCCACCTATTTTGGCCCTACACCCATCAAAATTCAGGGAAAACTACTGTGCAACAAACATATTAAAACCCTCAAACCTCTGTGCAAACGTGAGCCAACCATTATCTTGTAAATGCTTCTGGGCGTTATCTCACAGTAGCAAGGCTTGACTACCGTTCGGTTGAATTCACACCACCGGTGCCATGGATAAGAGCACACAGTGAGTGATGTAAATGGATCAGGGTTTGAATGCAGCATACATAGGAGAAGAATGCTCATAGGGCTTACCTGATGCTAGCAGAGGTGAAAAAGGGATAAGGGAAGGCATTAATGACATCGTGCGAAGGTGGTGGAGCTATTTCTGTCCATGCAGAATAGTCATTACCATAGTACAACCGCCGGTGCTTTCCACTATTCAAATCACAACGCATATGTGTTACAATTATGCCACTTCAATCAATTAATCGAAACCTTTGGTAAGTGGATAAACCATTTGCGCAATCAAAATTTATGCCATAGTTTTAAAACCAAACACACAAATCGAAACCAATACCAAGTGTTGTATGAAACGATTCACACCAAGGGTTTAAACCATAACACCAATGCTTTTTCATATAATCAATATGCCAAGTGAATTGATGAAATAACATGTAAATTCAATTGCCAATGCATCACAACTCAATCACTCATGAAACAAAATTACATAATCAATCAAAGAATGTCAAATGAGTACAGATCAAAAGGGTTTTGCCAACTGCAAAATGATAAGTGAAATGTAAACGCAATGGGCATATCGACAAGAATGATAATGACAATTCAGTGAAGATTTTAATGCGACTTCGAAATACCAAGTTTTCACGCTTACAGTCGTGAAAACAAGAACGAAGTTATGTGTGTAAATAGCACAAAAATAAAAGTGTCATTTATTTGAGAATTGTGACGAAAAATTAAGGTTTGCAAAACATTGGTGTAGGCAGCTTATGAGGATATTAGAAAATGTGAATTGGCTGCCAACAAGACCTTATCCGAGGCCAAGGAAAATATCTGGGTGGATATCAACAAGTATATGATAGAAATATGGCCATTCATACAGAAAATATTTGAACAACATGAACTGATACATAAGGCCATATAAGAAATTGTGAAAATAAGAGAAGAGCTAGGAGAAAGACCTACATAGGCCACTGAGATCATCGGATTCCTTAACTCCAAAAACAGGAAGGAGTTAGAAGAAATGGATATTGAAGACAGGACAGAGACCATCCTTGAGGTCAAGAAGGTCTTGACCAAGAAAGGATTAATGTTGTAGCTAGAGGAGAAGTATCAATTGATAGACATTGGAGTTCAAATATTTTTCAGCAAGATTGAGATACTACACAAGAAGGGTCTCCCTGGACGATTAGTACTAAATGAAAAGATAATCACTCTATCAGATTATAAAAAAAAGATCAATACAACGATAAAGGATGGTTCCAAGTTTGCAAGTATACAGGGAAGCATTACTGGAAACATTTTCTTAGAGACATTACCGTTGGACCAAAGTATCCAGCATGAGATAAAACATATTTTCATCACAAAGCCCATGTTTTCAAACTATACTGAGATGGACGAGATATACAGAAAGTTACTCAAGGTTTATGTAGTGTCCCCAAGACCGAGCCCCGTTGTAAATCGTGTTCTGAAAGGAATTGTAATTATGTTTTATAGGCTGGTGAGCCAAGTTTTTATAAGCTGGAGGCTTATGTGTTTGTTAGGCCAGGGAGCCTGAGTGTTGAAGGCTAGGAGCCTGCTGTTGTATATGTAATCAAGCAGAACAATTAATAAAATATAAACACCACCATGTGCAGACCGACCACGATGAATGAGTGAAGGGGGACTAAGAATCCATAGGGTGGGCAAGGAATTAGGGTCTGGAAGGTGGGAAAAGGGGCTAAGTGTTGAGCCTAGGGGATAAGCCTAGGGGGATTAAGCCTGGGAATAATATTTTAATATTATCCCAAAAGACATGTGCATTTTATGTTTTATCCTAAGTTTCTGGCAAGGGGAGAACATACAAGGGAGATGCATGCTGGTGGAACACATGCAGTTTCATGGGTGACACATGTCAACCCTAACGCATGCGAATAAAATGTCCAGGGTGAGCCGTGAGAAGGGTTCCTCTGTCATTTTACCTGATTTTCTGAACACGTATGGAGCCCTGGATAGTACTACCAACCCGACTCCTGCAGAGAACCTTCATGCGTCCCTGTGATTCAAAAAGTTTGTGTTTGGCTCTGAGAAAACTAGTCTGTATATTCCCTGAACGAGAAGCCTGCGTGGATTTGGGAAAGAGTCTGTGTTTGTTCTGGAAAGTTGGTACACCCCTTCTCTGTTCTAAACCGGGGAGTCTGAATTGACCCCTACATGGATGAATTGTCACACATTCTTGAGAATCCAGAGTGTGAGTCTATTCCATGTTGCCAAATTGATAAAACAGAAGTGTCTCGTCCCTGCTAAGCCTGGTTATACTGTTGCACCTGTCTGGAGCTGCCTTGGGGTGTTCGTGTCTGGATTCCTGTGGATTGTGGTGGACGTGTAGTGTTTGATCCTGTGTGGCTTGTTGTCCAGTTTGTACAACACTCTCTCCAGGTGAGAGAGGTGGTTGAATATTGGAAGAACAGGTTGTTGGACCTGTGAGCGACTCCCTCCAGGTGAGAGAGTGCACAGAGGAAGGAGAGAACTCCTTGAAGGAACCTTGTAGCTACCATAGAGCCTGGAGACTTCCAGTCCGGCCTGTTCCCGTAACCCAAGGCAAGGGAAATTAGCAGCTGAAGGACTATCCAGGTGACAGAGAAGGTGTATACTCTTGGGGTGGAATAGGCATGTGGGGAATGAGGGTCTGTGGGCAGTGAGTGTGGGAGGTTCCTTGGAGAGAATCCCTTCCTTGTGGTTGTGTGTTGTTTTCCCTGTAACCTCAGCCTAGCCTAGGGTTCCTTTTCTTGGGATGGAGCTTAGTCCCAGCTCGGGGGTGTGTTAGAAAAACAGGACCGCGGAGAAATAAAATAAAACAAATGTAGAAACAAAAACACAGAAGACACACAATACAAGAGAGACACAGATTTACGTGGTTCACCTAGTGTGGGCTACGTCCACTAGAGAAATTGCCAGGTCCTTCCTTTATTATTATCTAGCAAATGAAGGGATAGAACCTACAACAAAACCTGCTGTAACTTCCTCTTCTTTCTCTCACAGTCTCCTCTCTCAGAATACAATATTCACCCCCATACATAGCCGCAATACATTTCCCTCATAAAAGAGGGTTGCCTTCTAGGGAAAAAACTCTAACATAATCTCTACCATTAGATCTGCGACCTTATAATGAATGGTCCATATTTATAATGAAATTACAATATACTTTTATAAGGCAATTTTTTCTTCGGGGGCTTCGCCCCCGAACCCCCGCTGGGGGCCCGCTTTCCCCCAGACCCCCCAGCCGGGGGGATGGACCCCCTAGACCCCGCAGAGGGGGTACCCCCCCTCTGCACTCCCCCACGTGGAAGAGTGTAAATACTTCATGGGGTATAAACACGGCTGAAAGAAAGGACCTCTGAATCAGGAAGATAATCAGGCTCCACAACCAACAGGGTGACCCACTGCTGAGTTGATGAGCAGTGTGGTCTAAGGCTGGGAGGTTCGTGGAAGGCCTACACTTTGTTGGTGGATTCTACCACTGTTAAAAGATAAGTATCTGGTTATGTTTTAATCATGTTTTGCATGACTCTTGTTATTGGATAAATCCATAAGTGTGCACACAAACCAATCTCCCTAGATCCACCTGGATCTAGAACAAAGCAAGACAGAACATGACTTTTTCCCTAGATTTTGATCATTGAATTAACTAGGAGGCCAGAACAAGTAACATACCTTATAATCGCTTCCTAAGGTATTTTTTTCTCCTGCTTCGCTCCAGTTCTCTTGTGCATTCAAGACCAACACAACACAAACCAACCAAAGTGAAGAAAGCACAATCCATTCAATGATCAATCTATGTATATGATCAAGGAATTATACAATAAAGTGGAAATAGCTTTATGGGAAAGGGACATATTAATGTATCATATTGATGGAAAGTAAAGATTACAACCTAAGCCTTGATGTCACAAACTTCCTTTCGATGGCCCTTGGCTCTAACACACACACTTGCTCACTTGTATGAAGAAGATCAAAACCCTTATGATAACCTTGCTAGAGTTTCCTAGCCTGTTGTTCAAGCTTCAATCCTTCACACAATTCTTTCACCAATTCTCCAATGAATCTTGATTAACCTTGTTTGCTTAACCTTTTCCATGAGTATTCCCTCAATATATAGGAGAGAATGAATTAGTTACTTGGATAAGAATGATCCCAAAATATCAGGAAATCCAGTACTAGAATAACCATTCGAATGCCATCTCATCCTTCTAGAAGATTCCCTTCTAGAAGCTTTGAGAATTCATCTTTTTCCCTTACTTTAGAAAGATTTCTCACCCTAGCAGTTCAACACATTGTGAACTTCTCACACCCTGGCTTAAGGCGGCCTATGAGAATCATGCATTCTCGCAGGCAAATATACTAGCAGCCTGCAAACCTCTTTCAAAAATGATATTTCTGGAAAGAGAAGAAAGTAACTTTTCTCAGGAGAAAGTTCTCATGAAGAGCCTGAGTACACCATCATCAATACATCATCATGATGAAAAAAATCATGGGTAACAGAATGCCCCCCAAAGTATGATTGTTGGAACTAGTGACAGCCGATAGACTTTGTAAGCTGCATGTGTGTGTCAAGAGCCCAGAGCACATCTAATTGGAAACCTGCGAACAACCAAGCATCTGCGGAATATCATATGTATCAAATTATGGGGTAGGAATTCCCATACTCATATCATAGACTGATGACATTATAGACTTGGGTCATGGCTACCAATCATACACTGTGGATCCATGCCGTCAAAATATAGCATAGCTACCCGAAATACACTGTGGATCTATGCGAAAAATTTCAAATCAAGACGACATAGTCACGAAACATACACAGTGGATCTATGTGTCACAAATTATACATACTCCATCGCAACCTCGATCACAATGATGATATCCAGGGTCTTCAATCTCGTCGCCCAAAGTACGAATCTAACCATGTGATTACATGTGTTGAAGTTGAACATGGTAGAAACCACTTGATTACGGGTCATTGATGAAACTATTAACAAGTGCGAGGGAAATCACCATTGATGTCAATGACTCCCAAGGTACCATAGTACAATCCATCGAGTGTGAATAAATGAGTTGAAGTCGAACATCCAATGGAATCTTTTGATCAGGGGTCAATGATGTAAACCCACTGTCGAAAGCGAAACCCGCCATTGAGGCATGCAAGCTCCAAGGTACCAAATAATTTCTAAGTCTTGATTCCGGATAATGAGTTGAAGTCAATGGAACAAAACTCATCACAGGAGGGCCTTGATGTATCCCCCATCAATGACACGAAATGAGTAACAGATTTTAAAGGTGAAACAGAGTAGGACTGGACAAAGGGAAGGCCGACACAGAGAGACTGGATAACTGCAGATGGCCGACTCAATATAGGTTTCAGATGGACTTCTTTTGAACATATGGATGACACGACCAATGATTTGTTAGCATTGACTCAAATATGACACAGGGAATGACCTTGAAATCAATCGAATGAGAGGCAAATGGATTTCCCAAACTGGCTTCAAATGATGAATAGGGGGTGTCATGTTCAAGAGAGACACTTACTGCCAATCAATACGACGATGAAAACATATCCCTTTCCCAAATTTCCCCCCACCATTTCTGGCAAGTACCTCTTTATTTTTACACAAGCTTGAGGAGGATAACATATGCTTGATGATGTAAGCTCATCCTTCGGACGAGTCCCTCGGAGTATGTTTAACGAACCCTAAGAAGGAGTGGTTCGGTCCCATCACGGGTCTGTCAATGTTTGTTTAATGAGTCCAGAGATAGAAAACTCGAAGGTTTTTCAAGATTATAGAGTTTGGAAAAATTCTTAAAAGAGAACTCTCTCAGTTCCTTTTTTGTAAAATAGTCCGAATGAGACCGAAAAAGAGATAAATTATCGCTCACCAGATGCTTACTTCAAATACTTTATCGAGCGTGAAAATAGCAAGGTCGCTCGGTGATCTTTTCATGTTTAGAGAGTCTGAAAAGAGCTTAAAGAGGACTCCAGGGGGGTTCCTTTTTTGTATAACCTTGTTGAGCCCAAAGAAGTGATAAAAGTATGCTCGGTTGCATTCTTGTTGATTTACGAGCATGAGAAAGAAAAAATACTAAGCTCGGTAACTTATTCTCATGTATTTACGAGCATGAGAAAGAACAAAGACTAAGCTCGAGATTGTTTTGATTTTTACACAAGCTTTAAAACAAAACAAAACTATTCTTGGGATAGATTTTAATTTTTACACAAGCTTAAAATCTAAACAAAACTATGCTTGGGATAGATTTTATTTTTACACAAGCTTAAAAACTAATCAAAACTATGCTTGAACCTGGTTTCATTTTTACGCAAGCTTGAACCAGAGGGAACTATGCTTGAGTTAAGTGGTTTCATTTTTACACAAGCTTGAACCATAGAAAACTATGCTTGTGACTTCCCAACGCATAACACATGGACGGTTGGTACTTAGCCCCTAGCTTAAGAAACTAGTGGCTTAACTTCAGTATGAAGTCCATAGGTTGAGGCAAATGCCCCCCAAGCTTCGTTTCATCCAACTGCAAAAGAGAATGAAATAAAGTTTCAAATACTAGATGAAGGACTTGACTCAAACAGAGAGGGGGAAAACTATTTCATTTTTTAACGAGATTGACATACAAACAAGAACTATGCTTGTAACCTCTGTTTCATTTTTTAACGAAGTTGCCTCAGAGACACAAAAAAATATCCTCGAGTGGTTTCATTTTTTAACGAGCTTGAAGTTAGAAAACTATGCTCAAAGACCGTTGTTTCATTTTTTAACGAGGTTGCCTCAGAGATGAAAAACCTATCCTCGGAAAATCTCTTCTTGATCATGGATTCCAAGAGGACAATGCTCCGGAATGACACCATTTCAAGGGACAAAACTCAGTCATGGATTCCAAGAGGTCTTTGCTGGAAGGAAGAAACACACTCTGGAAGGACACCATGTCGAGGGTCGCGACAAGAGTAAAGAGATCATGCTCTAACAACCCTATCGAAGAGAACACCATGTCAACTACTGGATCTAAGTCATCAAAATTTGAATCCATAGGAGACAATGCCACATAATTGACCTGTGGCGGGGGCGATACCGTCTGCACATAAGAACCATTCAGGGAGGCAATCCAAGTGGGGTCAATGAATGAAAGTTGATCAACAGTCACAGCTCGTCCATCGTGAGGGAAATATATCACACAAAAAAGAGTAGACACAATAGCTTTCATGGCATAGACATAATCTCACCCAAGGAGTAAAGAAAAATCCAAGGGGTCTTGGACTACCATGATGGCAATAAAGACAGTTTTCCCTCCCAAAGTTAGAGGAAACTGAGGAAGGGTCCCTAAAGGTTGACTAGTTCTTCTGTTAAAAGGTAACAGATTCTGCGTAACCGACGCAAGTGGAGGAAAACCCAAATCTTGCCAAGCAATAGAGGACAAAATACTAACATACGAACCTTCATCTATCAACGTTTGGGGAACGTCCCGACCACAAACCTGTACTATAATATAGAAAGGAATGTAAGAGGGAAGACGAGGTCCAATTAGCACACCCCAATCAAAATGGATGGCCTCATTACTTGGAGGGGGTTCCATGGGAGAAGGAGGAATACCCCCTGACATGGTAGAGTTTGTATCAACGAGAAAAATGTGGGCAGTGTCGGGTTTACTCTCTAGCGGGAGAGTAGGATCAACCAATGATGAGATTAGATCGACCACTTGGGTTTCATTCTCCAAGGGGAGAATGGCGTCGACAGGTGGAAACAGATCGACCGCTTGGGTTTCACTCTCTGATGGGAGAGTGGGGTTGACCGAGGATGCTATCGGATCAACCACTTTGTCAATTGGTTCAACTAAAGATATGACCAGATTGACATGACCAATGTTACCATAAGAAGGAAAAACAAAAGGTTCCCTTGGAGCAGAGGTTCCTTCATTAGTCATTTCAGGAATTGACGCCATTCAAAACAAAAATCCAATGTAGATTCCTCTAAGGAAAACAAACAACATTTGCTAAAAATCTAGTAAGCAAGCAAGCAAACAAAACCTTCTCACAATGAACGCACTAGTTGGTGATGAAATACAACGTCGCGGGAACAATGTAAAAAGGGGCTGAGATAGATCGGGTGGAAAAGTTACGTTGACGACCTGCTTAACGGACTTACACCTTGGTGCAAGCTCCCACACATAATCGTGGGTATACCCTCCCTTGGTGCAAGCTCCCCCACACATAATCGCAGGTATACCCTCCAAGGAGCCCTCGAGGAGTTTCATTAACTGCCGATTTCGTGTACCGACTGTGAAGACTTGCCCCTTCACAGTCACCTCGTGTAAAGAACCTAGAAAGATAGGCTACTAAGGTTACCACCAACAACAATAAATCCTGGGGGAACAGTCGACAGTCTGATCCACACGTAAGGGCAGGGTATCTAGCCCACAATCAACTCAAAAGGCTTCCACTCATCATTGTGGGTATACCTCCGAGTGATCCCCGTAATACGTGCAATCTCTACACTGACACCAACAAAGCAGGGTGAGTAACTCTGCTAGTATCAATGCGACCTAGTGTTTGACCCTTGTGTTAGAAGAGCTTCCCAGGACAAAATGTAATAAGTGGATTTAAAACGCTCCCTAACTCAATATTCTATGTTTGTTTGCAACTTTGGAAAGTTATCTTTCACACCTTTTCCAAAGCCCTACGACTAATATAATGTAGGTTTGCTACCAGAAAAGATAAAAATGTCTAATCAATTTGTATAAGCACTTTATTTTATGGTTGTTGTTACTCAAAAGGAAGATGGTGTGGACAATATGGTGTTTTGATCGACTCGAAAATTATGTAAAGATATGAAAATGCAATCTTTTCATTTCGATGAAATCTATGCTACGAGAAGGAGAAAACATTTATCATTCCCATATGCATGATGTCCCAAAATATGTTAAACTCATCAATATCAAGATTCTCAAGAAATGAGAAAAAGGTACTGTACACCAATGCACAATTCATGACCCCCCCAAGGGGAAATGTTTTTATAATTTAATATCAAAAAATGCCAAGAATCATGCAATTTCGCTACTTCAAATGCAAGGATGCCCCCAATCTAATATAAAACAAGAAATTAAATCTTTTTGTTTCAAAAATTTCACTAAAAGCAATAATGAACTTTCTTAAAACAAAGAAACCCAAACTAATATTTTCAATTGCATAAGAAAAGTGATCTTTCAAACCAATAAGCAAATGAGAAAAACCAAGCACTCAACTTTCAACCAATCACTGGTTCTTAACTAATCAAACACACTCAGATTATGAAGTCAGAGAGAATGGTTTTGCCAAGAAAAGTCAAGAAACAAAAGTCAAGACGCAAATGACAAGAAAAGCATTGAAATCCTAAGACTGTTCATGCATGTAAACGAAGACAAGAAATATATCAAACAATGGTCCAAGAAACTCGTAAGAGGCAATCAAACTGATCTGGGTAGTTGAAAAAACCAAAACTCAAATCCAAACTTTTGAAAAATTTAGTTCGCAGGCAAGTAGTATTACACAGTGCGAGAATCACTGATTCTCGCAAGTGACCCTTGAGCAGGGTGTGATAACCTCGCACTGAAACCTAAAGGTAGAGTGCGAACTCTACCAATTCTCATAGGCTGTAATGAAGTACAGTGCGAGAATGCCTGAACATAGTCAAATATTTGAAAAATGAAGCAAAATTGAAAAAGGCCTCTGGACCCAGAGGGTCTATCAGGATATCCTGAAGACTCAGAGATTGATAGGATAGGAGAAAAGTAAAACCAGAGCAAATGGCCACAGAATACCAAAAGCCATAAAGAAAATATATTTTTCCCCAGTGGAGTCGCCAATTTTGTTATTGGATAAATCCATAAGTGCGGACACAGACCGATCTCCCTAGATCCACCTGGATCTAGAACAAAGCAAGACAGAACATGACTATTTCCCTAGATTTTGATCATTGAAATAACTAGGAGGCCAGAACAAGTAACATACCTTTTAATCGCTTCCTAAGGCATTTGTTGGTCCTGCTTCACTCCAGTTCTCTTGTACAGTCAAGACCAACACAACACAAACCAACTATAGTGAAGAAAGCACAATCTATTCAACGATCAATCTATGTATATGATCAAGGAATTATACAATAAAGTGGAAATAGCTTTATGGGAAAGGGACGTATTACTGTATCATATTGATGGAAAGTAAATATTACAACCTAAGCCTTGATGTCGCAAACTTCCTTTCGACAGCCCTTGGCTCTAACACACACACTTGCTCACTTGTATGAAGAAGATCAAAACCCTTATGATAACCTTGCTGGAGTTTCCTAGCCTGTTGTTCAAGCTTCAATCCTTCACACAATTCTTTCACCAATTCTCTAATGAATCTTGCTTAACCTTGTTTGCTTAACCTTTTCCATGAGTATTCCCTCAATATATAGGAGAGAATGAATTAGTTACTTGGATAAGAATGATCCCAAAATATCAGGAAATCCAGTACTAGAATAACCATTCGAATGCCATCTCATCCTTATAGAAGATTCCCTTCTAGAAGCTTCGAGAATTCATCTTTTTCCCTTACTTTAGAAAGAGTTCGCACCCTAGCAGTTCAAAACAGTGAAAAATTATCGCACCCTGGATTAAGGCACCCTGTGAGAATCATGCATTCTCGTAGGCAAATATACTAGTAGCCTACGAACCTCTTTCAAAAATGATATTTCTGGAAAGAGAAGAAAGTAACTTTTCTCAGGAGAAAGTTCTCATGAAGAGCCTGAGTACACCATCATCAATACATCATCATGATGACCAAAATCATGGGTAACAACTCTACTACTTATGTTATCATGATTTCCGCTGAGTATATGAATTAGTATGAAACGTTATTGATTGTTAATTATGGTAGTAACTCATATGAATACTCTGTTAGAATGTGTTTATTTGTTTAAATGCATGTGGATTATATAATACTTGTATGAGTTATGTACCAAGTGGTGTTAAAGTTTTTTTTAAGAGTGATTAAGCCATGGTAGCTGAAAAGGTGTGCTACAGTCATGTGGGGAATGCAGGTCTATGGGTAGTGAGCGTGGGAGGTTCCTTGGAGAGAATCCCTTCCTTGTGGTTGTG
>SNQJ01S0078217.1:16256-32275 GCA_010110895.2 Picea sitchensis
GTTAAGTCCTGTTCAGTGGACATGAAAGGAATGAGCACTAAGGCTGAATTGAACATTTTGCCTTTAGGCTCATACGATTTCTTAATTGGGATGGATTGGTTGGACCAACACCATGCCCTTCTGGATTTCTGTAACAAGAGGTTTGCATGCCTGAACGAAGAGGGAAATCAGGTAACAGTCCAAGGAATTCCTAGAGCCATGGCTGTGAGGGAAATCTTAGCCATGCAGCTAAAGAAATGTTACCGGAAAGGCTGTCAATTATTTGCAGCTCGGGTGGAAGAAGCATACCGAGATGAAGTCTTGAATCTGGAAGACCATGAATTACTCAAAGAATTCAAGGACATATTTCAAGAGGTACCTGGACTACCTTCGAAGAGGGACATTGATTTTTCTATAAATTTGATGCCTGGAGTAGCTCCAGTTTCGAAGGCTCCTTATAGAATGAGTACACC
The DNA here is from genome assembly GCA_010110895.2 of Picea sitchensis. Classification (NCBI taxonomy): domain Eukaryota; kingdom Viridiplantae; phylum Streptophyta; class Pinopsida; order Pinales; family Pinaceae; genus Picea; species Picea sitchensis. The sequence goes on from SNQJ01S0078217.1 coordinate 16,709, forward strand.
AGAGCTGAAAGAGTTGCAATTGAATATCGAAGAGCTACTAAAGAAAGGTTACATTCACCCCAGTGTGTCACCATGGGGAGCCTCAGTCCTATTCATGAAGAAGAAATATGGGACATTGAGGCTGTGCATTGATTTTCGGTAGTTGAATAAGGTCACTGTCAAGAACAAGTATCCTCTGCCAAGGATTGATGATCTTTTTGATCAGTTGAAGGATGTGAAAATATTTTTGAAAATAGATCTCCGTTCAGGATATCACCAAGTGATAATAAAGGATGAGGACATCAGCAAGACCACCTTTAGAATAAGGTATGGTCATTATGAGTTCACGGTGGTGTCGTTTGGGCTGTCCAACGCACCTGCTGTTTTCATGTGCTTAATGAATGGAGTGTTCAGAGATTATTTGGAAAAGTTTGTCATAGTCTTCCTAGATGATGTCTTGGTGTATTCCAAGACAGAGGAAGAACATGAGTAACACCTAAGAATGGTGCTGCAGGTGTTGAGAGAACACCAGTTGTACTCAAAACTGAGCAAGTGCTCTTTTTATCAAAGGCAAATCCATTACTTGGGACACATTATATCTGAAGAAGGGATCACTATGGATCCTGAAAAGGTACAAGGCATTCGAGAATGGCCAATGCCAAGGAATGTGGCAGAGGTTAGATCTTTTATGGGTTTGGCAGGCTACTATAGGAGGTTCATAGTCGAATTCTCAAAGATCGCTCATTCTATCACTTCCCTGCAAAGGAAGGAGAAGAAGTTCCAGTGGATTGAAGAATGTGAGAGTAGCTTCCAGCGATTGAAGGAGCTGCTAACTAGTGCTCCAATCCTAAAGATTGCAGATCCAAATAAGGATTACATAGTGTGCATAGATGCATGTAAGGAGGGGCTGGGAGGAGTTCTTAGCCAGGAGAGATTTGTAGTTTGTTAAGAATCCCGAAAGTTGAAGGAGCATGAGAAGAATTATGCCACTCATGATTTAGAGCCGGTAGAAATCATCCATGCCTTGAGGAAATGGAGACATTACCTCATGGGAAAGAGATTCGAGTTGAGAACAGACCATAACGGTCTGAAATATTTATTTGATCAGTCGACCTTAAATGCCAGGCAAATCAGATGGCTGGAGTTTCTGTGTGAATATGATTTTGATATCAAGCATATCAAAGGGAAAGAAAATAAGGTGGTTGATGCACTCAGCAGAAAAGTGCACGTATTACATGCTACATCCATTAGCATGTACCGGACTAAGATGAAAGAAAGAATTTTGGAAGTTGCAAGTACTTACTTGTAGTACAAAAGTCTTGTAGAAAAGCTACAATAGTGTGAGAGACCACAGACCAAGGAAAGTTACACCTTGGGAACTGATGGTCTAATTTGTATAAAAACAGAGTGTATGTACCCAATGCCCAATAATTGAAGCTAGAAATTCTAAAGGAGATGCATAACATGGCTTATGCTGGACATCCTGGTTATCAGAAGACTATGGCACTAGTCAAAAGCCATTATTTTTGGTTGGGTTTGAAGAAAGAAATCACTGAATACATCGCCAGATGTATGGAGTGCCAGAAGGTTAAGGCTAAGCATAGGCACCCATTAGGGTTGCTGCAGCCTTTACGTATTCCTGAATGGAAATGGGACGTGGTAACAATGGATTTTATCACAGGATTGCCTAGAACAAGAAAGCAACATGATTCAATCATGGTGGTGGTGGACAAGCTTACTAAAGCTGCCCATTTTAATCCACTGAAAACCACCCACAGAGCCGTTGATGTTGTTGATATCTTTTTAAAAGAAGTTGCATGCTTGCATAGATAGGGACCCGAAATTCACTTCGAATTTTTGGAAAGGACTATTCAAAGGATTCAGAACGAATCTGAACTTTAGTACAGCGTATCATCCCGAGTCTGATGGACAGACGGAGAGAGTGAACAGAGTAATAGAAGACATGCTGAGAATGTATGTGATGGATAAACCATGAAGGTGGGAAGACTACCTGCATTTGATAGAATTCACCTACAATAATGGGTATCATGCATCATTGAAGATGAGCCCATTCGAAGCGCTTTATGGAAGAAAGTGCAACACTCCAGTGAGCTGAGATAATCCAGCTGACAGAGTAGTAGTTGGGCCTGAGCTACTCAAGGAGATGGAAGACCAAATGATAAAAATTAAAAGGAATCTAAAAGCTTCCCAGGACAGACATAAAAGTTACCCTAATAGTAACAAAACCCATAGAGAATTCAAAGTGGGTGACCATGTTTTCCTGAAAGTGAAAACTAACAGAAGTTCCCTGAAGCTAGGAAGTTGTGCCAAGTTGGCAGCAAGATTTTGTGGGCCATTTGAGATCTTGGAAAGGATTGGGATGGTTTCATACATGCTTGCATTACCTGCATCTATGACTGTACATAATGTGTTTCATGTTTCACTGCTTAAGAAATATGTACCTGAGGATAATCATGTTATCGATTGGAATGTGATTCAGGTGGAACCAGAAGGTGTTAGCAAGTGCATTCTGTACGCATATTGGATAGGAAAAGAAAATAGCTTTGGAATCGATTCATAGAGCTTGTAAAGGTCTAGTGGACCTGGTACAGTCCTAAGGATGCGACATGGGAGCATGCAGATGTTATGCAGGCAGAGTACCCGTATCTTTTTGAAATTTTTTGAAAATCTTGTAGATGCTGTGTAAAGTTGCACTGAGGACAGTGAAAAAATAAGGGGAGGGGGATTATAGTGTCCCCAAGGCTGAGCCCCATTGTAAACCATGTTCTGAAAGGAATTGTAATTATGTTTTATGGGCTAGTGAGCCAAGTTTTTATAAGCTGGAGGCTTATGTGTTTGTTAGGCCAGGGAGCCTGAGTGTTGAAGGCTAGGAGCCTGTTGTTGTATATGTAATCATGCAGAACAATTAATAAAATATAAACATCGCCATGTGCAAACCGACCACAATGAATGAGTGAAGGGGGACTAAGAATCCATAGGGTGGGCAAGGAATTAGGGTCTGGAAGGTGGGAAAAGGGGCTAAGTGTTGAGCCTAGGGGCTAAGCCTAGGGGCCTTAAGCATGAGAATAATATTTTAATATTATCCCAAAATACATGTGCATTTTATGTTTTATCCTAATTTTTTAGCAAGAGGTGAACATACAAGGGAGATGCATGGTGGTGGAATGCATGCATTTTCATGGGTGACAAGTGTCAACCCTGACGCATGTGAATACAATGGCCAGGGTGAGCCGTGAGAAGGGTTCCTCCCCCATTCTACCCGATTGTCTGAACACGTATGGAGCCCTGGATAGTACTACCAACCCGAATCCTGCAGAGAACCTTCATGCGTCCCTATGATTCGAAAATTCTGTGTCTGGCTCTGAGAATACCGGTGTGTATATTCCCTGAACGAGAAGCCTGCATGGATTTGGGAAAGAGTCTATGTTTGTTCTAGAAATTTGGTACACCCCTTCTCTGTTCTAAATCGGGGAGTCTGAATCGACCCCTATGTGGACGACTCGTCACGCATCCTTGAGAATCCAGAGTGTGAGTCTATTCCATGTTGCCAAATTGAGAAAACATAAGTGTCTCGTCCCTGCTAAGCCTAGTTATATTGTTGCACCTGTTTGGAGCTGCCCTAGGGTGTTCGTGTATGGATTCCTGTTGATTGTGGTGGACGTGTAGTGTTTGATCCTGTGTGGCTTGTCGGCCAGTTTGTACAACACTCTCTCCAGGTGAGAGAGGTGGTTGAAGATCGAAAGAACAAGTTGTTGGACATGTGAGCGACTCCCTCCAGGTGAGAGAGTGCAGAGAGGAAGGAGAGAACTCCTTGAAGGAACCTTGTAGCTGCCATAGATCCCAGAGACTTCTGGTCTGGCCTGTTCCTGTAACCCAAGGAAAGGGAGATTAACAGCCGAAGGACTGTCTAGGTGACAGAGAAGGTGTATACTCCTGGGGTGGAACAGGCATATGGGGAATGACGATCTATGGGTAGTGAGCGTGGGAGGTTCCTTGGAGAGAATCCCTTCCTTGTGGTTGTGTGTTGTTTTCCCTGTAACCTCAGCCTAGCCTAGGATTCCTTGTCTTGGGATGGATCTTAGTCCCACCTTAGGGATGACCCACTACTAAGCTGATGAACAGTGTGGTCTAAGGCTGGGAGGTTCGTGGAAGGCCTGCACTTGGTTGGTGGATTCTACCACTGTTAAAAGATAAGTATCTGATTATGTTTTAATCATGTTTTGCATGACTCTACTTCTTATGTTTTCATGATTTCCGCTGTGTATACGAATTAGTATGAAACACTATTGATTGTTAATTATGGTAGTAACTCATATGAATACTCTGTTAGAATGTGTTTATTTGTTTAAATGTGTGTGGATTATATAATACCTATATGATGTATCTACCAAGTGGTGTTAAAGTTTTTTTTAAGAGCGATTAAGCCATGGTAGCTGAAAAGGTGCACTACAGTTTACATCCCTAGTAAAAGAGATGGGAAGATTTATGTTCTTTACCCGAGTAAAATTTATTTTGAGGTTCAAATCAGCATGGAGCATTCAATCAAGTCAAAGATATGAGTCACCAACTACTTCCACAGAATCAACACCAAGGATCCAAATAGATCAAGAAAATTCATATATTTTATAATATGAGATCTAATTAGTTAGATTTTTCCTCCATAATATCCTAGTCATTTATGACAGGATCTGATGTAAATTATTGCATAAATACTTCTTCCTTTGAAGTATTGAGGGTTGATTTTTGCACCCAGGAGTGATTGTGTAATATTTTCGAAGGATTCACCAGTAATAAAGCATGCTTGTTCATAAGATTCTTGTGTTCGATTGTTGGTGATGTCTCTCCTTCTTTTTTGAACGTTTTCTTATTTTTCAGTGATCATGTATGTATTTCAGTTTCTAATCATTAAAAGGAATTCAATAAAAGACAATTTATCTTGTATACTCTGTCTCTGGTATTTTAATGGTCTATATGTTCTTCATCTGAAATTGAGTAAGGGAATTCTTAACTGCTCCTTTACTTAGTGGACTCTCATACCTTTTCTGTCTTATTCACCTCATTTAATCTCAATAGATCCAACAATTTTACTACCTTTCCCTGTGAAGAAAACCTCATAGAAAGATGAATCTGATTCTCATCTTTAATACAGACCCCATATCCCAATGGAAAATTAATGCATTCTTTCAGCCAACTATTACAAACAAACAAAGAAATTTGAACTTTCATACTTAGCCTAACATTTAAAAATTGAAACAAACCTAAATCTTACAGAGCGATCCCTCTCTGAAGATGGTAGGGCTATATCCTAGCTTCAAAAGTGGTTTTGATAGTTACCTCTATGAATTTATTCTTCCCTTCAACAACCTATGGTAATTACAGACTAATAACACTACTGTTGACAACCTTTTTAATAGGGTGGTCCATTGGAGCATTTCTCTGGGATGTGGTATTCTTGGGAGTAACAACTGGAGATTGAACACTTCTTTCACTGGGACCTTTTCCCTTTTGCTTATAAAAATCATTACTACTGAGTAATGTTTCTAGTTCACCAACATTGTGTACATGAGTACTTTGGTTGGTACCTTCTTCTTCGTTCAAGATATTCTGGATGAAAGAGTTATTGAATTCCACTGAAATCATATTTCCTACAAATATTTTGTTTAGATCAAATCCTTTTATCTTTTCAACATACTTTAAATTCACATTTTTGAAATGATTTGCAAACTCGTCATTTATATTTATATTTATGAACATAAAATCTCCAATCTTCCATGGTAGGGGAATAAATTTCTTTTTCCTTTTTTCATGGAAAAAATGTAGCCAAAAGTTATATTTCCTTGCCACCTCTGCAATAAATAGTTTTTTCAGATACATGATATGGGAGAAAAGAAAGATTTTATTTCGAGAAGAATATCCTTATTACACTGTGATTCTCCATTTGTTTATTGTTCCTTTTTTCTATAAGAATTTGTTAGCTTGGTCAGATATCCTTGAATTATTTTCTCCCAACAACGACCTTTTGAAGATTGAAGCAAAATCATTATAAACTTCAAAGAAATACATAGGGGTTGTATGTCTCCATATTTCCTGATACCAAAAGGTAACTAGATATATTTCGTGATTCACCCTCTTACTTATGGTTACTTTTGAGAATTGACAATAATACACAATAGCAAATATCAGATAAAAATCCATAAATATTATTTGTCCTTTTTATAGTGTGATAATTGTGATGAGATTTCGATAGAAATAAGTTTTCCCCAGTCAAATATGGCTTGTTATTGCACTGTAAAATACAAAATATATAAAATCATGCAAGAGATAGAAGTAGTGCTTTCCTGACCTGTCAACTTGGTAAACAACCATTCAATTTATCGATAGGGGTTTTTAAAAGACTCAACCTGGATTTTGGTTATGTCTCCTGTGATAGATGAAGGATTCTCCAAATATTCACACAAGAGTTAAAGCCCATTTTTATGTTTATTCAAAAAATCTCTGCAGTCTTCTCCTTTGAAAGTAAGCGTCGGCTCTCGAAACTTCAACATCTTGTGAAAAAATTCCGATGGAAGGGAAATTGGAGAATGATCTTGGAGTTGTATAATTGTTTGACTTATCATGTACTTGTCCACACAACATGCAACATGTTCTTTAGAATCAATAACCTCAGGAACACACCCAGTGCGAGTGATTCCATATGCCCAAATTACATCTTTTTGTGCAGGAGGAGAGGAATAATATGCATATGCTCTTGACCACTGGAAGTTCTGGTCTTCACTGTTGAAAGAAAATCTCCCTGCGGACAGGTAGATCTCCTCTCGAGAGCTAGACTCTTAACTCTTAAGACAAAATATGCTTATCATGGTCACTGACTTCCTTTTAGATCTAGATAAACTAATGTATGAAGAGAAAAGAGAAAAGAAGTACCTTTTTACCAGAGTTTGTCCCTGCATGGTTTGATTTGAGCTCCAATATTTCACTCCTCGATAAGCCTTGTAGACAAACAAAAGTACAACCACTTCCTACTCTATTGATATTAGCTTGAAATATACCTATCTATTAGAGACAAGTTCATGTGAGATTAAGCACAAAACTAGAAAGAAACAGGCCAAGCATATTATATTGATGAGAACAACAATGAAGGAAACTGACAACCGTAGATGCGAGTGCAACAACTTCATCAAGTCCTCCTTGTCTAACCCTTTCTCAAAAGAACCACGATCAGAATGACAATAACTTCACTGATTATTCTCCTCCACTTCACCGTGTGTTTCCTATAATATCATAGGTTTCATGCCTCCAATCCTTCCTCCTTTCACCATAAGAAAGCCTACTTATATAGGCTTGGAGAGGCCCAACCACTTGAGATATATTTGGGGTAAGTTGAGTATTTTCCTCCTTCAGTTAGGGAGCTTCCCTAAGATCATGGATTGACTAAGGATTCAAATCCAACTTCCTTCAAAGATTGAAGGAATCTTTCCCTCATTCTTCTGAACAAACCAACTATTGCTCAGAATAGGTAGCGCTCCTCCAAAAGGGCAATCAAAGCGTTATAACGCTCCCTAGTAATGTATAAGGGGGCGTCAACACTCCCAACAACAAAAACGCTCCTCCAAAATGCTAGACAGAGTGTTATAACACTCCCAAATAGTCTATAGGGGAGTGCCAGCACTCCTAATAGAGGTATAGGGGAGAGTTCTCTAAAAACTCAATTTTAGTGGTTCTTTCAAATGGAAAGAGGTTCATAAACCCAGTTAACCATTCCTCTTCTTCAAAATCAAATGTTTGAGGTGTTTCAAGTGTCTTTCTGATGTCATTATAGGTACGACATAGGCATTATGGTAGTATGATTTTCCTGACACTTGCGACACTTGTAATGACGACACTTGCGACACTATCGAAGTGAGTAATTTTTATGTGTAACAGATTGCCCCCCAAAGTATGAAGTTAGAAGACGAGAACTTATAACTGAAATGCTTTGTAGACTTTCAAGAAAGGGTATAGATGCAGAGAACCTAACAAAAGTTGCGAACAAACATCCAACAAATATTATGACATGTTTCAAACTCAAGGAAGTCATACCTATGCTTGGGTGATAAATACTTGCAAGATATGGCCACCATAAAATACACTACGGATCCATAATTGTATTGATAAAAGGTATAGCCACCGAGGATACATTGTGGATCTATACTCCTATGAAATGAACTGATCATAGCCATGAAGAATACACAGTGGATCTATGAAATGAAAAGACATAACCATGACCAATACAAAGTGGATCTATGTAATAGTATATGTGTCATTGTTTAAGAGAAACTCCTTCACAACCTGGGCAAAGTACATATTAGAGTGATCACTCAACCTAGGGTCTTCTTATCGATCCTGATGTAGTACAAATCTAACCATGTGAATAGATGTTCTGATGTCGAACATGGCAGAAACCACTTGATTACCGATCAATGACGTAAACCGTTAACAAGCGAGAGGGAGATCACCATTGATGTCAATGATTCCCAAGGTACTCCAGTACATTCCAACGAATGTGAATGGATGAGCTGAAGTGGAACATCCATGGAATCATTCGATCAGAGGTCAATGATGTAAAAACAGGGTCGAATGTGAGGAGGCCTACCATTGAGGCATGAAGGTCCCAAAGTACTAATTGGTTTCTAAGTCTAGTCCCTAGATAATGTGTTGAAGTTGATAGTAATAGACTCATCAAAGGAGGGCCTTGATGTATCCCCCATCAATGAAACGAAATGGACACAAAGATGTAATTGGTATATCAAATGAACATGGACTGACATGGGTATTGAGACAATATATTTGTGATGGTTGACTCTTGAGGCAGATACTTCCCTTGAACACTAAGGCACAACAACAGAAACATGACATGGACCAAAACTTGATGATGCAATGGATGATGTGACTTACATCGGGTGACCCAAAGGAGTAAAATAAACTCAAAGGATTGGCTTAGTGCAGAGGTTCAGTAGATTAAAATGCATTCAAAGACAAGGTGTCGTGTTCAAGGGCGAATCTAATAGTTACTTGGTAATGTTCTCAAAAACTACTTGGCTTGCTTCTTTCAATTTTCCCCCATCCAAATAGATGAGTACCTCTTTTTTAATTTAACGAGCTCGAGGAGGGTAACACATGCTCGATATAAATCACCTTCGGTAAGTTCCTCTTCCTTTGTTTAAGGAACTAGAAGAAGTAAGGGTTCGGTCCCATATGGGCCTATCGATGTTTGTTTAACGAGTCCAAAGACAGAAAACTTGAAGGTTTTTCATGATTACAGAGTCTGGAAAAACACTTAAAAGAGAACTCTCTCACTTCCTTTTTCATAAAGTAGCTATATGAGAATGAAAAAGAGATAAACTATCGCTCAACAGATGTTTTCTTCAAATACTTTCATGAGACTAACATTAAGAAAAAGTACAGCAGGCTTTCCTTAACTTACCCCAAAGATATCTCAAGTGGTTGGGCCTCTCCAAGCCTATATAAGTAGGCTTTCTTATGGTGAAAGGGGGAAGGATTGGAGGCATGAAACCTATGATCTCATAGGAAACACACAGTGAAGTGGAGGAGAATAATCAGTGAAGTTATTGTCATTCTGATTGTGGGTCTTTTGAGAAAGAGTTAGACAAGGAGGACTTGATGAAGTTGTTGCACTCGCATCTATAGTTGTAAGTTTCCTTCATTGTTGTTCTCATCAATATAATATGCCTGGCCTGTTTCTTTCTATTTTGTGCTTAATCTCATAGGAACTTGTCTCTAATAGATAGGTCTATTTCAAGCTAATATCAATAGAGTAGAAAGTGGTTGTACTTTTGTTTGTCTATAGGGCTTATTGAGGAGCGAAAGATTGGAGCTCAAATCAGACCGTGCAGGGACAAACTCTGGTAAAAAGGTACTTCTTTTCTCCTTTCTCTTCATGCATTAGTTTATCTAGATCTACAAGGAAATCATTGACCATGATAAGCATCTTCTATCTTAAGAGTTAAGATTCTATCTCTCTAGAGGAGAACTACCTGTCCGTAGGGAGATTTTCCTTCAACAGAAATTGGCGACTCCATTAGGGAGTCAGAGCATTATAACGCTCCTTAGTAATGTATAGGGGGGCGCCAACACTCCCAACAGCAACAACGCTCCTCCAAAATGGTAGACAGAGTATTATAATGCTCCCAAATAGTCTATAGGGGAGCGCCAACACTCCTGACAGAGGTATAGGGGAGCGTTCTCCTCTAAAAAATCAATTTTAGTGGTTCCTTCAAATGGAAAGAGGTTCATAAACCCAGTTAACCATTCCTCTTCTTCCAAATCAAATGTTTGAGTTGTTTCAAGTGTCTTTCTGATGTCATTATAGGTACGACATAGGCATTATGGAAATATGCTTTTCCTGACACTTGGGACACTTGCGAGAAAAATTCGACACTTGCGACACTTGTAATGACGACATTTGTGACACTATCGAAGTGAGTAATTTTGATGTGTAACATTCATGACCAAAGATATTTAAAGTATCACCACAAAACTGTTGTCTAGTTGATGATTCCATAGGTTTATGGGATTTTTTATTTAGTTAGATAATAACCTGAAATAAATCTTTTCGGAGAGATGATGATAATTTAATCCCTTGGAAAATGGAGATTTAATGCAATTTAATGAGTAATTCCTCGAGTCTTTCACCATTAATGAAGATATTTTCGGAGCATGCACAATATTTTTTAGCATTAAAAAACACTTAATGCATATTGGGAAAATCAAGAGAATGGAGGGGACAGACGAGAGAGAGTTTGAATATGGATCTTTTCATGAACCCGCCAACCTGTGGTTATGGATGATAAAAAATATGTTAAGTGTAGAAAGGAAGTTAGTCGGACTTGCATGCAGAAGGAATAAAATACTTTGGGGCTTGGAACCCACGACAAATATGATGGTCAAAATGTAGATCATGGAACTTTGGGTGCATAGTGAAGATCACAGAGCTTGGAGGATGAGGGCTTGAACTCGCGAACCCGTGAAATTGAAAAAATTTCTAAGTGTAGCAACGAACTTATGACATGGGAAAGTGGATGGAGATGAAGCTCCACCAACCCACTGATCACTGAAATATGACTAAGTATGGTAACTATAAAGGGAGAGAAGAGAGGATAAAAGAAAGAAGGAAACAAGGGGAGGTGTAGAAGAGGGAAAATAAATGAAAAAAAGAAGAAGTTGGGAAGATACAACATGGAAGGAAAACCCAGAAACATGAAATGATCTCAACAACTGGCTCCAACTGTGGGATGATAACCCCCTATGGGTTGTCAATAATCCAAAATATTCATGACTAGGTGCTTCCATCCATTGGGATATGGAGTCAAAAGGTAAGGATATACAAACTTATGTACAAGGAAAAGAAAAATTATGTATAAGGAAATTAGAAAATTTTAGGCGAAGAAAACTTTCAAATGTTTCCCATTAACAAGCAACACTAACATTTTACCCTTCATATCTTTGAGAATATAAGAATTAAAACGCATGATCTTTTCAATGATGTATGGTCCAACCCAAAGTTCTTTGAATTTTGTGTGCATCGATGGTTTCTCCTTAGATTTGTTCCAGAGTAACACCAGTTCACCCTTTTGAAAATTATTTATAGTTGCATTCTGATCAAAATATGTTTTGATACTTTGCTTTCTCTAAGAAGCTCTTTTCAAGGATTTACTTCGTTCTTCCTTCAGTTTCAATAACTGGTTCACTCTCTTTTGCATAGGTGAACTATCTTCCACATCCTCTGTATTAACTACAAAAGTCAAGGAATTTAGCTCGAGGCTAATTGCCATTTTTACCTCTTTCGCATAAAACAATTTGTATGTAGACATATCAGTGTTGTCTTTCATAGTCATTCTGCTCGCCCAAAAAACATCAATCAACTTCAAATGCCAATTTCTTTGGTTCTTATCAATAGTTTTCTTATTAGTGGATTCTGCAAGACCGTTCCCTCGTGGATAATAATTTTATGACTGTCCCGTAACAATTCCATATTCTCCACAAAATTTTGTAAATTTTGAGCTAATGAAAATAGAGCCATTATCACTAATGAATTTTTCTGGGACACCAAACCTTGACAAAACATCATCTTTGAGAAACTTAATCAACTCTTCAGAATCATCCCTTTTTAATGCCACTACTTCAGGCCACTTTGTAAAATAATCTGTAGTGGTGAGGATATATGTATGTACTTTGCTTAACTTCGAATTTATTGGTTCAATGACATCAAGTCCCCATTGGAAAAATGGTTGTTCTATAGATATAGGCTGCAATGGAATTGCATATTTTTTCATTTTCCCTAAAAATTGTTGACAAGATACACATTTCCTTATGGTATCATATGATTCTTTAAAAACGGATGGCCAATAAAACCCATCTCTTTATATCTTATGGGCAGTGGCGGTAGGGACAAAATTTCCACCACATATACCTTCGTGGAACTCTTTCATCAATTCTTGAGCTTTCCTTTCATCAACACGTCTCAACAATATACCATCATAATTCCTCCTGAAAAATATATCAACAATAAACACATATTGACTTGACCTCATCTTCAATGTTTTTTTCTCTTTAGTGTTCATGGTGACTGGGAATTGTCCAGACCTCAAGTAGAATACAATATCTAATGGCATGTTTCTAGGTAGAGTGTTTTTTTCATTGATGGTAAGAACAACAATTACATTGGGATGTTTACAGGTAGAGTGTGGTGGGCATTGATGGCAATATCAGAGTGTGCATTGATGGAAAAACAGGAACAACGTAAGCTCAGGTGAAGAAGAAAATAGTATGCGGAGATCAAATATCAGGAGAGATAGTGTTCTGAGATGCGTAGATGAGATCCCATACATCAAGGCTCACATAAGGATCAAAGGTAAGCTCAGGTGAAGAAGAAAATAGTGTGAAATCTAGGCTCAGAGAGGAATAGCATAGAGTTGCACGTAGAGAGAAAGTGTGCACCAGGGCTGAGGTTAATTTCATTACCAATGCTCAGGAGAGATAGTGTTCTCATAAACATAGACGAGACCCAAAGTCATTAGGAGTCGCAAAACCTTTGACACTTAAAAATTCTTCCAAGTCAGAAGGATGCGTAAGCTCAGGAGGAGGAGTGATAGTGGTCGTTGGATCACCAATCCTGAATACCCGATGTCCATTAGATCAAAGTCCAGTGACCAGATGAAGCGTAGGGGAGAAGTACAGATCTGATCCATTGGATCTGACCACTGAGGACCAACAGCCGTCGGATCCAGTATAATTGTGAGGTGAATAAGGACGAGAAGCTATCCAACACTCAAAATCTCAGTAGAGATAGGAGCCTTCAGTCTCAGGGAAGATCGAACCATTGATTTGGAACCCATGGATATCGGGAAATCGGGAATCAGGAGAATAGAAATGAGCCATCCTCCAACTCTACGAAATGAAAAATCATGATGAGATATGAACCATTGGATCCAGAGGAGGCGTGGTGAGAGATCAACATTTCATTGACTTGGGAACTAGAAAATTCAAAGGTAAGAGTTGTAGGAACTCGCAATGTCCAAGTTTGCGAGTTGATCTAGACCATTAGATCATGAGGAGTTGTGAGCCATTGATCTAATGATTGAAAATATTGGGAAGGCAGGAGGCAAATCCCAAGGATATGGGAGCTGCAACAGTCCTAGCCGTTCATCTAGAAAGGACACGTGGCAACCGATAAAGAAGATTCACAGAATAACAAAGTTTGAGTCCGCAATATTGATCACATCCATTGGATCGAGGAATGTTGAGGGTCATTTATCTGGAGCAAGTTTCAGAAAATCGGGAGTCGAGAAAAGGGAGGTGATTAGTCCTCCAACTTCGTGAAGTGTGAAGTCCCGATAATATCTGGACCGTTGGATCATAGAGGGTTGTGGTTCGTTGATCTAGAGTATTTTGGATATCAGGAGTTGGAAGAGTCAGGGTTGGCTCATGTTCAAACACTGGACATACAAAGTCATGATTTGATCACAACCGTCGATCAAAGGGAGAGTGTGGATTGTTGATATGGCACAATGAAGTCCCAAAGGCCAAAGTGTCGAAGTCCCAAAGTGAACGAGGATCGTTGATCCGAGAGGGACAAGCATTGTTGGATCATGGAATCCGGGTGAAATGCTCTAGGAGCAAGCGAATTTTGAGAATTGAAAGTCCCGCAGGTCAGATTCGTGGAGGAGATCTTGATCGTAGAATCAGGGAGACAGGTGTCTATAGATCATCAACTCTGAGAGATTGTCATACGGAAGAAACAAAGGTTTGAGGTTTGAAATTCCTGGAATGCAAATTTTCGTCACCCGTCGGATCAATTTCGAGTGGAAGGATAGGATAAGCTAGCAGAGCTACATCGCAGAAAGATCAAGTCATTGATCCAATATCCTGATCGAATGAACAACATTTACTTCGGATCTAAATATGCGAGGAGGTTACACTCAGGAAAGTTTGAGATTTGAAATTACCGGAATGCGAAGTTTTGTCAATCGTCGGATCTGGAGATCAGACAATGACCTTTATATCAAGGAGATCTACATCAGCAGATTACGTCACCAAATCTCATCCTCAAGGAAATGTGGCAGACCACATCAACAAAGGGCATATGGGAAACCACGTCAACAAGTACACATGTCATCTGGCCGTTGAGACTAAGGATCGCACGTGGACAAAGGAAAGGAGGTAGATCCATCGATTGAAGAGGACAGATGTCAGCAGATCTTCCATTCTAGAAGATATTCAGTCAACATCAACAGGGTTTGAGACTTGAAACTCCTGGAGCTAGGATCACGAAGGAAACCTCAACCATTGATGGAGGAAGGAGACACCTGGTCTATGGACTCAAGAGGATAGATCTCAACCGTCCATTAAAGAGCATCGTCAAGATAGTGAGATCAACATTCATGCTCCATTGTGGGGCCTGTTACACATTATTTTCGTCATCCCTATGACTGTTAATGATATAAACCTATATGTTGCCTTCAAAGGGGTCAGTGGCTTGAATTCCTGAAGAGAGAAGGAAGAAGAACTTTTCCTGAGAAAAGAAGTTGCATTTTCCTGTGTTAAAACCTTATAAAAAAGGAAGTTTGTAGGCTGCATATGTATTAGGGTGTGAGAATGCCTGATTCTCGTAGGCTGCATCATAGCTAGGGTGCGAACAATTCACAGGTTGCACTATAAGCAAGGTCCGAGAATGCTTACACGTGGGAAAAACAAGCATTTTCTCGAATCTTCTAGAAGGAGAAACTTCCATGGTGAGGGGGAATCTGAATGGTTTGGATCTTACTGACTTTCATGATTTAGTGGGATCATCCTAACCTACTCACCTTATCCTCTTCAACTTATAAAAGGAGAGGAGCTCTCATGGAGAAGGGGTTATTGAGATTTGTTAGCTTTGGTTGGCTTGGAATTATTAGCTTGGTTGGAGTGGCTTTGAGATTTGCTTTGTCAAGATAGATTGTGAGTAGTTATCAGATTCATGGTCTCAGAATCCTTGGAGAAATAAGTGTGTGGGGAATGAAGGATAGTTGG